>JAPYZP010006818.1:0-14418 GCA_030522985.1 Torymus sinensis
CAATTTGGGATATATTCTACAAGTGTTTTTTTAGTGAAATATGTAATAAAAGAAAAATCGATTTTTCGTCATTTTAAAGGTGTCTGACCCCCTTAATAAGTAATCACGTGCTGTCGTCAGCGGCCCAAAACTTCGTAGCGAAATTCTTCGCTAAATTTGTAGGCCCGTGTAAAGTCATAGAAGTCTTTTCTCTCTTGGTTTACGTAGCCATCGATGTAGTGTTAAAGCCTGCAGTGAAAGTACATATCCAGAGACCCATCTGGAATCATCGAAGCATAAACGAAGATAGTAAGTCTTTGGAATTCCATATTTCCCACCTAACATTCACCTTATAAATACGATTGATCTTGTAAAAGTAATTAAACAAAAAGCGAAATGGCAAATGATCAGCTAGAAGCCAATCAACAAGCAAATCAACGTCCAATCTCAGTGGATAATTTTAAAATAAAATCAACTCTCGATGCCATCCCCTTGTATGAAAAGGGTACAGGATAGGCCTATTTTTTTTATTTCTCAAGTAAATTTTTTTTTTATTGAAATATATAAAATTATTTACATAAGTTAGCCCAGAAACTGCCTCTGTTGGTCCAATTTTAGAGATTTTATAAGCTGCACTGGCCAAAACACCTGTAAAAAAGTTATATATTCAGTTAACATTCTGCGCAATGGCTTTCGATCAATGTGCGCCAGTTCGGAGATACATATTTTTGGTACCCGAATAAAGAAATTTCCGTTGCAATATTGGTGAAAAGCTGATTTTATTTTTTCTATTGTTAATAAGTTATAAGTTACTTTTTATTTATTAAAAAACTTGTATTTTTCATGATTTTATGGTGGAACAGGAATTTAAAATTAAGGTTAACCTAAAAGCATCAGCGTAATTTTGCAGTAAATATATTCTAGAAAATGAACCCAAAAAATCCGTATGTCAAAACTGATTGCGCTAAACATCACAAACAATTACAAAAACTAATCATGATTAAAAATGACTTTAAAGATAAGCAAACAAATTTTGATGAAATATTTTATAAATTATTTATGAAACAATTATTTACCGGTTAATATTCACCAGCTCTTACTTTAGTGTACGCTTGGCTTATTTTGGTTTCTCTGCACAATAAAGCTTCTCTGATATTTTGTAATGCCAATACTGTCTTTGGTCTGTTTCATTCTCCTTTATTAAAAAAGCACCATGATGAAGAACCCTTTGGACATCTGCTGCAGCCTTTGTTCTGTCGATGAACAATGGTATTAACTATCTTGGGTGGCATCTTGTATACTCTTTTTTAAATCATATGTATTCTTGACAATTGCTCTTCTGTAATATTTATGCAACTCGTTAAGTTTAGTAACTGTAAGCGCTGCATCTGACTTTCCACCAAGCTTTTCTTTATAGTGGCAAGTTCTCTGAAGCCCTTACCCATTCGCTTTTATACATGGTTCATGCATTCTTCTTAATCTATTCAAATAGATTTTCCATAAACTGTGACTTCATTAAGTCCAAGTTTTTGCATCTCCATTAGACAGAAGTGTTTAATACGTCATACCATTCTTTCGAATCAAACGACTCCAAATGTTCACAGCAGCCTGGACTTCCATACTATCAGAAGATCCCTCATAATTGGCATTACACTCTTGACTACTCTTGTGAGCTTCAAACCAAAAGTTATATTCTCGATATCATTGGTAGATTCTACAGCTTTTCGAATCATCACAAATACTACTTGTCTATTATTTGTAGATTCCATTCGAAGACTAGTAAAATTTTCTCTGATATGTTTCACAATTTTTACAGTATAACACTAGTTTTAGACACAATCGTTTCTTTTAGTTATGGAAGCACTATTACCTTTCTAGAACAAGCACTACAAATTGTTTCTTTTTAAAAATTACAAAAGAAACTTGTGTGAACCAACATGAATTTATCACTTTCACTTATATCAACAGGGATGTTTAGTTTTTTTTCACCGCTGTCTTTTCAGGGCCTCTACCACTATTCATTTTTCATTTATCCACCATCATATGCATTTGTTTTTTTTTTTTTAGAAACATATTTACTTCTTGATACATGCCAATGTTTTAAAACAAAATTGAATATTTACAAGAAGCAAACACATTTTAATAATAATTTTGTATTATCATTTAATTATATAATTAAATATTAATATTGTGTCATAAGTGTTATTAAACTTTTTTAATGAATTTTAAGGCGGTCTTATACCTACAAATTTTCAAAAATGAAATTTTTTTTATTTAATATTTTATTTATATATGTTATTGCAAACCTAAAAAAGTAGTTTGGATAATAAGTTTCAAAAATTTCACATAATTATATCTAAAAGAACCTACTATTTTTAAAATATCAAAAACTTGATTATTTCGATCATTTTTTTTTCGCGTATTTTTTGTAAGTTTGTTATAGAAAAGTATTTAATTTTCTTAAATATATTTTAAAATGTAAACAATATTATTATTATTATTATTATTAAGTCGTATTTGTATAAAAGTGAAATAATAAAATATAATTAAATTTATGTAAGGGATTTCTTTTAAAAATGATATGAACTATATTATGTAATTTGAAACTCAATGGTATCGTTTAGTGACCATTTTACACATCTGTTCTCGTAACGTGACCATCTGAGAGTCGAAAATTGGATAGCAATTTACTCTATTTTAATACTCCCTTTTAAACCTATGTACTATAACGGTGAGAATTCTAACTTGGTGGGATTTGTTAGAATCTCCCAATTATAACGTGTAGTTTTAAATGATATAAATAGCCAGTAAAAGGCATATAAGAATGGCGACTAATTGATAGTCGGCAGAATTAAATATTTCTATCACGAGTCTATATGCTGAAAGCATTAATTCGACTTTATGGGCGCCAGGCACTATTAATGAATTTATAGTTAGTTTAACCGTTTAGTGAGCAGTGCCCCTCACTATTCTAATATTTCAAGTACACAATTTTACTGACAATTTACTTTTCTACTTTGCTCGGCAACTCCTAGGCAAAGGAGCGATTTTCGACGGCAGGAGTATTCTTATTTCTCACGTTCGGACAATTACAGACAATAGACTTCACACTTAGGGAATCGCATATGATAAATTAAAAATAATAACAAGTATAGTTTGATATTTGTAATACTTAAACTAATACTTTAATAAAGATAGGTATCTAATTTTTAACACAGGCCTCTATATTAGGTAAAAATATAACTATTAATTATCACTGATAAGAATTTTTCAATCGGTCTAACAGTCATATAAATTAAATAAATTAATATTAATTGCAGTCAGATTGCCCTTGTTTATAGTCACCCCTGCAGAATCTGAAATAAAATCTTAATTAAAACCTGGAAAAATGTTATTGTTAGCAAAGAACAATCTGACTGCCACCCACCACCAAAATTGCCCAAGGAGTATCGCGGGTTTCATTTCAGTCCCTGAGGAGGAGCCAAAGAGGGCTCGAAACGTTGGGCAATTTTGGTGGTGGATGGCAGTGAGATTGTCCTTTGCTAACAATAAAAATTTTCCAGGTTTTAATTAAGTTTTTATTTCAGATTCTGCGGGGGTGATTATAAACAAGGGCAATCTAACTGCCAATAATATTAATTAATTTAATTTATAAGACCGATTGAAAAATTCTTATCAGTGAATAGTAAATAGCAGTCGGCTTAAGTAATATTTTTAATTATTAATTATCACGTCGATAATTCTTGTGAACAATTAGCAATCAGTACATAAGCCTCGTCAAGGCAACGCTACTATAAAATGGTGGGTGGCGAGGCTGTAATTAAGTTGATGGAACTTTATGTTTCTCTACAAATTTTTACATACGAATATTGATATAGCTAATTCACCTTTACATTGAAGTTAATCTATACGCGAGTCACTCGTGTACAATATACATGTTTAATAGTAATAAACCGCGGGACAAAGTATAGCGTGAAGTTAGGGTTTTTTGAAGAATAATACACCCCGTGGGGATGAAGGCATCCGGGCACAAACTAAATATATATAGCCTTTTATAGGAAAAACGAGTATTGAATAGGTCTTCAACTTTAACAAGCCTTACCGCTTTTTGTTTAGAGTTGGCTCTCCCCCAGAGACAAGATTGGACGGTAGTGGTTCGCGGCAATCAGTTACAACGGAAAATCTATTACTATTACTGAACTTAAAATTAAATGTCTCTAATTTTTAGTTCTAACAACGAGTGTAGAGGCACTCGCGGGAACTATTCCTAATTCAACAAATTTACGCGTCGCAGTAGTCGGCACATTTAGACGGTCCTTCCTTCCCGGTGTCCAGGAGAAGAATCGTAGAGCGCTGCGTCGTCTCTATCGTCGATGCCCCGCTCGCCGTTGACGCGGTCGTCGCTGATTGGTTGATTGTGGATCACCTCAGCTGAAAGGACGTGTCGAAAGCCGCGTTTGTTATCTCTCTCTCTCTCTCTCTCTCTCTCTCTCTCTCTCTCTCTCTCTCTCTCTCTCTCTCTCTCTCTCTCTCTCTCTCTCTCCCCTCCCCCCTTCAATGATGAGTCGAGCTGAATTCTTTCGTTCCTGCCGAAATAGAATTTTCCATTATAATTCAAGGCAGAAGAATTTATTTCAGAATTATAGCAAATGCTCGACTCGGCATCTTATAAAATCGTGCGAGGTGCAAAAGGGCATCTTCAAGGCACGAATAATTAATACAATTTTAGCGAACGAGAGATATTAAATAAATGCGAAGTTACTTAAATAATTAAATCGCGAAGGCAAATAAAAATAATACGTAGCTTCGGCAAATGGTCCCAGCTGGAAGCGATGAATCTTCAGCTGATGGCGAAGCGGCCGACGATGAGACGAAGAACGCTGAGGGCCGACGGAAAAGTAGCTAGCTGAAAAGTACGTCGTCGCGCTTTTTGCTCGCTACAAAGTATTTCTCTCGCATGAAAACAAACATAATAAGAAAAATAAGCAAATGATACGCAAATACGAGTGACCCTGTATGCTGAGGTGAAGGATTCTCCTCCTGGCTGCCAAATTAGAGGGGATTTCATTTAATAAATCCGCGGTGTGCAAGCAGAGTGGGACTCCTTAAAGGAACGCTTCTGCTCTCTTGTCAAGGATCAGGCCAAATCAGTACTGCAGCCAGTACTCAAGCTACAGCACCTGTTAGCCTGCTTGGAGAGAGATGCTACAAGACGACTTCGTAACATGGAATTATGGGGTCCAACTATGAAGTAGCTTAGGAGGCACTGGTACGCAGGTACGATAACAAGCGTTTAAAGCTTGCTTAACAAGTTGCTATCGATGCCTAATGCATCCAATAAATCGGGGGCAGAGTTTACACGTCTCTTCGACGTGACTGATGAGTGTCGCAGAGCTCTACGACTCACTCATCGCCCAGTTGACTAGTGGGATGACCGGTTTGTACACTTCATAGTGTATAATCTAGATGCGGACACTCGAGAAGACTGGGAGAAGTCACTGGTGGGCTCTATTGAGTTCCCAACCTATAAACAGCTTATTAGCTTTGTGGAAGGATGAACTCAGTCAGTGGACACAGCTCATTGCAATACACCTGCATTTGGTAAGCAAACATTTAAATCCAGCCCCCCTTTTAAACTTAATCACACCTTTGCAGCACATTAGTCGTTCGAGCTAGCACCAGCTGCTAGGCTCCAGGACTCCATGCATAGGCTGCAAAGCGAAGCACTATCTCCCGTACTGCCAAGTGCTTGGAAAGATGGCAGTCGATAAGAGACTTAAGATAGCCAAGGACCACCGCTTATGCCAGAACTGCCTGCGGAGCGATCATAGCACACCCAGCTGTTCCTCCACCTACCGATGCAGGTTTTGCCGAAAGATACACCATTCTTTGCTCCATACTACAGGTGCTGCAGGAGCTACTTATACTGCAGCCAGAGGACACAACACTCTTGCGTCAACCAACTCTGCTGAAGTAAGTACCACTCCTGTAGACCGCGTACCTGCACTACGAGTCTAGGCAGCACCGTGCTCCTGGGAACTGCCAATTTACTCATCGAGTCATAGGGCAGTGAATCCATGTTGGTCAAAGTCCTCATAGACACTGCCTCAAAAGGCTCCTTTGTGTCAGAGAAGGTTGTAGTAACCCTCCCTCTCTCTCTCTCTCTCTCTCTCTCCCTCTCTCTCTCCCTCTCTCTCTCTCTCTCTCTTTCTCTCGTTTCCCTTCTGCAGTTAACGTCTCAGATGTGCCCTAATTCGTACTTGACTATTTCAGCGGCAGTGCTCCGAAGGCTCACAGCACTTGTCTAACGCTTCCCAGTCCATGCAAGGATACTGAAGCATCATAGGTACGCTAATAACGCCTGTGCAGGAGCAGACACCCTCGACGAGGCAATGCTCGCTCGTGTTCAGCTGATCGCAATTCATATAATCCGAATATTTTTGGTTACATGATAGTAAGAATAGTACGGTAGAATGTCTGTTACATAATTTATCAGTGAAACTAGGAGTTTACTACTACGGTTAACTTTGAAGACATTTTTTCAATATCTAATATTATTAAGTACTTTATTTAACTTTGGGTTATTATAAAAACAAATTTTATAACAAATTATGTGCCGCATGCATATTTTGATTGCTGTTTATTATATGACTTATGTGTAAATCATGAATGTCTTTTGCGGTACTTTTTTCTAAGTTAAACATCTAAATTTGAAAGTATTCAATAAGTTATGCGCGTAGTGAAACTATTTGGTAAGTACTACCTGGTACATGGGATATGGCAATCTTTGAAACTTGTTCTAGCATGTCAAACAAAAAATATTCATTTTTTTTTTCAGAAAAAGCATGTTTTATTATTTTTTTTTAAAAACCAAAACTTCAATAAAATTAGGTCACTTCAGGGGCAGTTGATACATAAAATAACCTACTTCCAAAAAATATTGGTATTCGAAGCGTTCATCGGTCTTTTTTTTATCATCATTTCAATATTTTAAATGAAATTTCATCATACTTGCATTCGTCGGCTGAGAGGAAAAAGACGGCAACTCGTTATTTCGATAAGAAAAGTGCCAACTCGTTATTTCGGTAAGAAAAATGCCAACTCGTTAATTACGTTCATACGAGTTGGAATTTTTCTTACCGAAATAACGAGTTGGCACTATTCTTACCGAAATAACGAGTTGGTACTATTCTTACCGAAATAACGAGTTGGCACTTTTCTTATCGAAATAACGAGTTGGCGTCTTTTTCATCTCAGCCGACGCATTAAATATTTAATATCAAAGACTTTTTTTTCTTTTGAGTGATGACAAAAAATAAATCTTCTTAAATCTCTCCGAAAATGTTCTACAACTTATTCCGTGTACCCCTGAATTTTTGAGATTTTTTAGACTCATAGTTTTTAAGATATTTGAGGTCATAAATTGAATTTTCAAGGTATTTTGCACTTTTGTTTAAATTTCAATTGATAATTACTCTTTGAAGGTTTTATATAAATTAACAAATTTTTTTTACGAAAGTGGGTAAATTTTCTTACTAAAACAAAGGACCAATCATTAATATTGTATATTTCATGCAAGTATTATAATATTTCTTTTAAAACCTTAAATTAAGAAAAAAACAAGTCCGAAAAGGCTTTTGAATACCAAAAAATTCCTGAAAGTAGGTTTATTTATGCACAAAATACCCCTGCCGCTCCGTTAATGATTAAGGACTTTGTTTTTTCTCAAAAAAATTTAAAACTGATGTTTTTAACTAATTAAACGTTGAGTGATTTTAATTGAATCTAGCAATTTTCAATATATATTTAAGATATCTAATGCTCATCTATTTTCAGAAAATCAAAAATTTACCCTGGATCCGCATATAATCACCTAATTAACTTATTTTTACATTTATATTAATTTTCTTATTCTATTTTTTTCATTTTTGCTATTTACCTTTTTTTAATATGAAATGATTCATATTAACTTATAATATGACCCAAATTACATCTACATCAAAGCACATGCACAAGCGTCACAAGGTAATAAGTCATGAAATTTAATAATAATAAAATCCCATGCCACAGATGCACAACTTTTTTTTAATTTCCACTATTTTCAACAGTTTCGAACGGTTTCACATATAATAATGTTTAAACCATTATCAAATAATCAGAAGTATCTGACTTTCTCCAAAGCCCATAGAAAAATATCACACAATAAGAAATAATGCAGTATTGTGTAATTTGACGTGAGCTGTCTTGAACAATCTTCTCACTACTCTCTACAACACTAAATTTTCTTATTTATATGCAAAATTCTCATTATGCACATTATTTTTTCACACAGATTCACTGATCACACTGATGCACTCTTGTAATGAATAATATTCACGTTAGAACAATAAATCTTTTTAAATCTTCCTTTTTCTTGAATACACTTGGATTCTATTTAAATTTTTTGACAAAGGAATACCTTCACAACCTCTTCAAATACAGCTGATGAATAAGTCTTATAAGTCACACTGATATCTTCAGATTACAATAACGGAGGAAGATCACCGTACCGATCCATGATTAATAATGAGGTTACTTATTTTTAATATAAGTAATAATATCCAGCCCTAATTTCTATTCTTCTCTCTATGTATGTACAGCTTCCCAGTTTAAAATATATTGCTCCGTCTTTTGGCTCAAAAAGAAGCACAACGAATCAAAATTCTTAAAAGCAACAATGTAAAACATTAATGAAAATGTTTATACTTATCTAATAAATATTGAAGCTCCAACTCTGATCAAGAGAATATAATTTAAGCTCACCCATGAGCTATCTTCATTCATACAACACTATTTATCCACTTTTGATTACTTGCAGTTGATCTTGTAATTGTAAATAAATTCATAGACAGTGCAATATACATGCGCAGCATGAAGAAAATTCAGAGTTATAGACTATATATAGAGAAACCCGTACCTCCTCACTCCGGAGTCGCTCTACTGTGGCATGTACATGGCACTGTCTATGAATGTGTGTTGAAATTCAATAGAAGTGACATCAGTTTTTAACCAAATAGAGAATATTTGACTAGAGATTGCCCATATCTCAAGAAAAAGGGCCTATGAGATCAAAGTATGAACACTGCGCTTCATTTTTATGTATCAGAAATCGACTCTCAAATGCCCGCGAAAATCCGTTTCCCGGAGGGTGTGGACTCTCCTTGTAAGTATACTACCGGCTATAAAACTTTGATCACTTCCGTTGGCCCTACGAACTTAGGCGCCTGTTTTGCGGCGAATCGATCTTCCGCGGAAGGTAACACATGATTACGTCGACGCACTAAGACACCCACTTGTAGCTGTTGCCTTGTCCAAATGACGTCTAACCAAGTCATGCAACGCTGGTAGTCTACTGCTTCGAGGTTTCCTCTTTCCTAAGTCTGGGGGAGGATTGGTTGAGGACTTTGCAGATGGGTGCGGAGAAGGAGCAGGAACAGAATTTCGACCGAAATTCATAAAAGACAGAGAAACACCTAACGACGAATGAACAGCGGTGTCCAGCGCGAATCCTAGCTCTAGCAGATGGAGTAAATAATCATATAATAAATAACATATAATAACATATCTAGCATATAATCCCTACGATCTTCCTTTATAAAACTATTAGTCATAGCCTAGAGGTTGTGATTGACCATTTAACAGGGTTCACCTGTGCGTGATATGGAAAAATAATGGATTGCACTATTCCATACTCCGTCAACCTCCATATCATCATTTTATTGGCCAATTCCGTGCCATTATCGGTTAGCAGCACGCGCGGGCAACCCCAAGGATTGATAATCAGCTCTCCGAATGTCTTCAGCCCAGACTTAGCATCGGCCTTTCGTAAAGGCTTCAGCTCAACATACCTCGAGAGTAAGTCTTCGAATATGATGACATACGTATTTCTACTCTTCGACGAAGGTTTTGGATCCATAATATCGGCGGCCACGACAACCCATGGCCCTTCGATATTTCTCTCCATCATCAAGCCTCCTGGAGCTGTTGCGAGCTTTTATGCGCTTGACACTGAGCCACATAGCTACAGATGTCTCGATAATGCCCTGACCAATAATAATAATTTGCCACTCTAGCGTGGGTGTTCTCTACTCCCATGTGACCAGCTTGCGGGGTGTCGTGAGCTTCAGCTAAAACTTTCTCATGGTAACCTGCAGGGAGCACCAATTTCCAAGCATCGATATCCGGAAGTAGAGGGTCAATGTTGTTGTTTGGTCGATGTGCACCTGAGTGATTGCGAGTTTCAGCTTTTCAAAAGCCTCCTGCTGTTCCTTATTCCATTTCAATTGCTGGTCTTTTCTCATTAGCTTAGATAGGGAAGCCTTGTATTCAGCTAATCGAGGTATAAATCTAGAGTAGCCTATCATACCCAAAAATCTACGTAATTGCACAAGATTTGTGGGTGCTGGGTACTGAAGTATCGGACGCACTTTGTCTTCATCTGCCTTCAGACCATCTTCATTAACTACGTATCCCAGATACTTTACTTCTGCGCAGCAGAATTCCGACTTTTTAAGATTGATCTGAAGGTTTGCTTTCTTCAAAGCTTCGAGAAATGCCTCTAACCATTTTACATGTTCTTCGAAGGTTGATGCGACGATGATCACGTCATCAAAATACGTAAAAACGTATTGCTTCCACTCTGTTTTAATGAGCTCGTCCATGATGTGTTGAAACACAGCCGATGCGTTGGTCAATCCATACGGGAGTCGCAGAAACTGAAACAGACCTTGCTCTGGTACCGAAAACGCTGTAGCTTCTCTGCATTTTGGATCCAAAGGAATTTTGTGATAAGCTTGACTTAAATCTAATTTACTTATATACTTAGCTGTCGAAGCTTGTCGAGGATGTAATCCATGTTCATCAGCGGATAAAGCTTTATTCACCTTGTTCACTCGTTTAAAATTGATACAAAATCGAAACGTGTCTGAAGTCTTTGGTACTAAGACGGGACAGCTCCTCCACGGTCCGTCTGAAGGCTTGATTATGCCTTCAGCTAGCATCATGTACACTTCATCCCACGCTGCCTTCAACATCTTCTGCGAGTATTTCCTCAGCACATCTCGATTCGGCTCCTGACCTTGAATGTCGATGAAGTGAGGTTTTACATTTGCCAATCCCAACGTTTCAGAGGAATGCTTTGTTTCATGAAGAGTAAGTTCTAGGTTTAGAATACCTTGTACCGGTACTGCACTATCATCTGCGATGTGCGCGGCGGACGAGAGAGGCTCCAGCTTATCAGTAAACTTTGCGCTGAGATTCTTCCCCAGATAAGAACATCTGGCTCCGCTATCCAGCAACGCCAACGACTTCATGCCATTTAGCTCTATATTGAAGAAGAGGCGTGGCTCGAAGTTTCCCATCGGATAAATGATGTTCACGATCAATGATTTAGGAGCTAACACTTGACACTTTGAAGCTTCCGGGGCAACTTCCTCTGGTGTAGCCGCAGCTTTAGTTTGATTGCAGCTTCCCACAATTTTCGCTTCATTGGTAGGAGTCATTATTTTCAAGGGCGGGGGAGAGTCGGCTCCTGTATTCTCTCCGCTTATTCGTTTCCCGCCTTAGAATTTAATTTGAGGCATGTTTCCGCTGTGGCATTTCGCGTGTCACAGTTTCGGTACACTGCCGCGTTTACACACTCTTTGCTCCAGTGTCCGACTTGTCCGCACCGCAAGCACGGGTCACGCTCCTTACTCCTTTGCATCTCTTCATACTTCAGCTTAGGCAGGACGGTATATATGGTCAGGGGCTCTAGCGACGGCATCTTAACCTTCTCCCCTGTGGGCCGTCCTCGACTCAGGCTGCGCCGATCTGGCTTGGTACCTGTAGGCTTTATTGGCGCCGGCCTTCCTTGTCGATCGTTCCGTTTTGGAACTATAGCTTTTGGCGGCGAAGAGACTGGAGCTATATCGAATAGCGAAGTCTCTGGTACTATACTCTCGATAACTTCGGGCTGCACTACCCCGGCCAATCTTCCTGGTCGTCTAGTTTTTGGCGGCACATATTCGGAGTAAGGGAAAGACGACTCAGCGAGCACGGGGGTGGCTTGTACGCTCGATATTGAGCTCTACGAAGTCCTTCCTTTTTACCGAGGTTCTGCAACTCCGGGAAAGTTCTAAAATCTTTCCTATCAAATCTTATTCGATACGAGGGGTGCATCTTTTGGTATACTTGATCCAGCTGTTCATACAACGTCAGCGGTTGCTTTAGCTGATCGATAATATCTTAATAGGATTTTCAGAATTAGTATTCTTCATCTAATACTGAAAGTAACGCTTTGATAATCTCATTGAGGTTTAAATCATACGCTTCTTTAGAATCAGTTAAATTCGCCAAGAGACCTTCCGGGTCCTTTTCTCGATCACCTTTACAATGTGCCACTTTACAAATAACTCAGTGGAACGTTTTTCCCTCGTAAGTGAAGATCTTTCAAAGGCTCGATAATCCGTGTAATGCCCCTGCATTGAGACATCATATCTTCCCGGAGCCGCACTATGGGTCAAACCGCATTTTTTTAACGGAAATCTAATATCTCCACTACAAATAGAGATATCAAGAAACGGTTTTTTTTTAAGTTAAGCTAATGCACATTAAGGGAAAATTATGAAGAATGCAATAATCCCCTTTTTAGGGGTGAAAGGGTGCATATTTCAAAAATCGATATTATTTCTCTTTTGATTATGGTATATCAAAAAAAAAATAGAAGTATTAATACAGGAATTTTTACAATTTATCACATAATCAATTTAAATTAAGGAAAAAATTATGAGTGCGCCATCATCTCATACGTTAGGGGTGGAAATGAGAGATAAATGGGTAAAAAAGGGAAAAATTGCCGAAAAATACTGTAAAGCGTTTTTGTAGTCGCTGAAAACAGTTCCGACAGTCCTTGTATCATGATCCACCTCTTTTCTAATAGTTTTTCGTTACCATACCCCACTCAAGGGGTGACAAGGAGGGGTGAGAGGGTAAAAACGTTCAAAATTGCCGCCAACTACTGTAAAGGGTGTTTGTAGGCGCTGAAGATGATTTCGACAACTAGTTCATCATCATCCCTCACTTTATGTACTCTCCCTCTCTCTCCCTCTCTCACTCTCTCTCCCCCTCTCCCTCTCCTTTTCTCTCTCCCTCTCTCTCTCTTTCTCGCTCCCTCTCTCTCGCCCACCTCATCTCTCCCTCTCTCCCTCTCTCTCACACTCACTCTCTCTCACTTCCTCTCTTTTTCTACCTTTCTGCTTCGCTGTTCCTCGCTCTCTTACTTCATCGCACTCACTATTCCTCTCACATTCTATCTCTTTCGATCTCTCGTCCTCTCCTCTCTCCCTATTTGCCTATCTCTTTTACTACCTCTGTCACCCCCTTCTCCCTCTCTCCCTCTCTCTCTTTCTGTTGTACATGTGTATAGTTGTTGCTATCTTTAGGGGAAAGAGGGGTGAGAGTGTCAAAACGTAAAAAGTTGCCGAACCATGCTGTAAACGTTTTGCATAGGCAGTGAAGAGAATTCGGTCAATCATTTCGTTATCATCCTGTGCTATGTGGATCGTTACTTGTTATATCCACTACTGTAACTGTGGAATGGAGTGATGTGGGAATGTTAATATTCAGATACAGACAATGGAATTTAAATAAAGTTTACGTGGTCTCTAAAAACGATTCTGACGAGCATTTAGTCATCATTCCCCACTTTGGGTATGATATGTCATTATCACCCCTCACTTTAAAGTTGAAAATGCGGGGTAAGAGGGTTAAAATGTGAAAAATCGTCGAGAAATATTGTAAAGGAATTTTGTGGGCGCTGGAAACGATTTGGACAACCATTTCACCATCACTCTCTACTGTCGGAATCATTTGTTATAATTATCCACTACTTTAAGAGTGAAAATGCGTAATGTGGTAATGTTAATATACAAATATAAACTATATATTTAGAAAACAGAGAAATATTTAATTTAAACAGAAAATTTTTTATATTTTCTCTTACACATTCTTTCCCACATCATCCATACAGTGGGGCATTATAACGACAAATCATTTCCCAAGTGGCAATGATAAAGAAGTACTTGTCAGAATCGTTTTTAGTAACTATCAATAGTTTTTATAAATTACTATGTTTAATTATATATATCAATCCTTCCACACCCATGGTTTTCACCCCTAAAGTAGGTGATAGTAACTACAACTATACACGAGTGCGAGAGAGAGCGAGAAAGGATGAGAGAGGCAGAGAGAGAAATAGATGAAGAGGAGGAGAAAGAGAGAGATTAGATTAGAGTAGATTATATAGTTTTATTATCTGTACATTATGTTGTACCAGTTAAATAAAGAGTAATATGTACACACACATATATATATATATATATATATATATATATATATATATATATATATATATACTAGGGG
>JAPYZP010006821.1:0-11725 GCA_030522985.1 Torymus sinensis
GAGAAGGGCATATTTTGCAGCGGTTTTAATGTACAAAGTTATAAATTTGGGTCAGCCAGTGTACCTAGCTCCCTTATTTCAAAAGTGCCAAGATAGAACATCGAGTAGAACTCACTGCAGAGAACTTATAGTTCCGTCATCACGAACTGACGTAGGGCTGGATTCTTTTCGGTCCCAGGGTACGCGACTGTGGAATTCGATTCCTCGCGAAATTAAGAATGTTTCCTCGGCGAGTAAATTCAAAGCGGCGTTTAGGAAGTACTTGATGCAAAGGTCATGCGATGTCGTCTGTATATATGTGTAAATAGAATATAGACGTGTACTGCTAATTTTAGAACAGTACTAAAATCGTTTTGTGATTAATCTTCTGACGTACATCGTATGAATAAAGCAATGTGATGAATCAATCTGTAACCGCTAGATTGAAGAATAACTAAGTAATTATGTGATACTTCGAGTCTTGGCAATTGCCATTGACTATGTTTGTGATGATTATACGATTGCGATATAATGTACACAATGAACATGTTAATTATGTTCAATACTTTGAACCATCCTGGGACGGATTTTCCTAATAGGATTTATCCCACGTGGTTTGCCTATTGGGTTTTCCCCGTCTGACAGGCATGAGCCTGGGCGACTGCGGGATGAAGACTGTAACTTAATTATTTTGTAATTTACAAATAAAAGCTATTCTATTCTATTGTATTTACCTCGTGACAGTGCTTATGTAAAAAATCTGCCCATTTGATTCTCTTCTTTGAGTAATATTGAGACCTCGTAGTTGAGTTGACAAGGTACAAATATGTAATAATTTTAAAAAAGATGATAGTTTTGAAAAAGTTTAGAGGTGAAATATATAGCGGAAACCCAACTTTTCTTGGTAAATGTTAAGTCAAATTGTAGATTACACGCATTTACATGTATATTACTTTATATTGACTGTTATATCATTGACTATATGTAAGCGTTATACGTGAAAAATTCGTTTGTCTGGTATCTCATTAGTTACCGCTATCCCTAAATTCCGTGAATCTTACAAATACGTGTAGATAGGTATTTGCTTCCTCTATCACAACAAAAAAAATTGAGCAAAAAAGCTGGTAAAATACTATCGGTTCGAAAATGACATTGAACAAATTTTTCTATGTATGTTTTTTATCGGAATTTTTCGCAATCACTGACACATGTGATTTTGATGCAACAAAAAACAAAAAAAAATACGTTTGAAATTATTTTTGGAGAAGAACATAAATACTTTTATATCAAAATAATCGGTGACATAGACATCGCAGCCTATCTGATTTGAGATAGATTCGTTCATACATAACTTTCACTTACAGATCTTAAAAATGTTATATACATTATTTTGACTTAGAGCCCTGGCAGAAAAATGTTATATACATAATTTTGTCTTAGAGCCCTGGCAGAAATATGTTATATGAAAAACTATAAAAATCTATGAAAAAATTAAGAAAATCTATGATAATCTATTGAACTCTATCAAAATTTATGAAAATCTAATAAAAATTATGAAAAACTCTCGGAATTAAGACATTTTCCTTAATTTACATTGCTTTCATATTTTTTCATTACTATTCTTAGATCTTCATAGTATTTCTTAAAAATAGCAAATTTTGAGAAGGCAGATAAGTTTCCAAGCCCGCGTCGCAGCTGTGTGGCATATTATAACACATGGGTTTACGAGTGGCAGGCGCGTGGGCTCCCCCCCCCCTCCCCCCGCCACATAAAGCGAGCTCCAGGACAGCATAGCGTGCATGCGTAGCGAGCGGGCTACGTCCCGCTAAGTCTCGGCCTGCCGTAGATTCTTATTTATATATTTCATTGTGCGGGAGCTCGCGCCCTATCGCGAGCCCACCTATTATTTCAATAAACTAGTATAATTCTTTTATCTTAACTGTCGAGTCACGCGCTTTCATTTAGCGCGCCTAACCTATGCATGATTCTCCGAATACCGCCCTCTACCCTATTTCACAGCTGCATCTAGCCGAGAACATCGTCTCTTGGAGGAGACAAGGTAGCAGGGTGTAAGTAAACAACCCGCTGAGGTTAAGTCAGCGGTGTTGTACCGGAGTCATCGGCTGCGTGGGTAAGGCTAGTAGTAGCTAGCAGTCGGGAGTTTTGCCGGCCGCAGTTGGTAGCAGCGACGGCGCGGAGAGCCGGCTCGAAGAGAAAGCGGCTTAGGCTTTCTACAGTAGCCGGCCAGCGCGTAGCTGCGTGGCCCTTATGTCAACCAACGAACAGGGACTAAAGGTGATTTCACGTGACAGAGTTCCTCGTGTGCAGTCGACGCACCGATCAGACCTCGCGTAGCCTAGTGAGGGATTCTTACCCTCCGATACCTTCACCCCGTTACAATAGTTACGAAAAGTATGAAAAACTATTGTGGTGTATGCGTGTGCATGTATGAATGTGCGTACACGGCAAAATATATTGTACATCAGCAGGAGCGCGTCCGCGGCTCACCGAAGAGCCACCAGTTGTATTACAGCGACCGAATAAAGCATACCTTTCCTATAACTCCTGTGTCTCACAATCATTTCGACTCTCCCATACTGGCACTCATAACCACTCACGTGCCACGTACCATACACAGCAATTGAGATATGAAAATTAAGAATGATGTCCCAATTCTTTTAGTTTTTCATAGATTTTTTATAGATTTTCATAAATATTGATTAAATTTGTAAACATTTTTGTAAACCTTAGTAGATATTCATAAATTTTCATGGATTTTCATAGATTTCTTTTATAGATTTTCAAAACATTTTTCTACCAGGGAGATATTAAAAATTTTATATACAGAATGTTATATACGAAAAATTGTATATTATGCACATAATTTTATATTCATCTGTTTAGAATTATTTGAAGAAAAGAATAATGATTGTATCATACTCGTTTTAGTGTTACAGGTGCTTTGCTGTTCAGCTTTGGTTCTGTTTTGATGTGGTCTGTTATAAGATCTATTATTCCAGCAAATCAAACTCTTTTCACTATTACAGGAATCGCTACAAGCTTAACTTTAGTCTTCACTGGTCAGAAATACTTGATTCATGTCGATAATTTATTAGAAGATCAAAAAGATTAACTCCATCCTAATTTTTAGTATAACAAATAAATCAAAGTGTGTGTACAGATTTTGTTTAATAAACTATGAATAATAAAGTTTCAAAACAATGATATTCTTCCCATCCTTTAACAGCAATTTTTATTCATAAAAAGAGGAGGAGCCACGAAAAAGTGCAATTCAACACCTAATGGTTTGTAAATTACAGTTACAGTCCTTTATCAAAGGAATCCTTTTCCCAAAGGTATTTTAAGAAGGGCTGAAAAGATCTAGATTATAGAGCTTATTTTAACCAACTTAATACTTGAAAAATTTGTATATAACAATTGTAATCCTTAAATAAGATTGCTATACAGAGAGATTAGTTTCAGGCTATGAGCATTTTGAAATACTCGCGTTGAAAATTTTTTAAAAATACAATTGGTTTTTTTTATATTACCTCTTCTCGTTGGCTGAGAGGAAAAAGACGCCAACTTGTTATTTCGTTAAGAAAAGTGCCAACTCGTTATTTCGGTAAAAAAAGTGCCAACTCGTTATTTCGGTAAGAATAGTACCAACTCGTTATTTCAGTAAGAAAAATGCCAACTCGTATATTAACGTTAATACGAGTTGCCATTTTTCTTAGCGAAATAACGAGTTGCCATTTTTCTTACCGAAATAACGAGTTGGTACTTGATCGGTCCGTGAATCTTAATGCATCAAGATGGGCGCGGACGCAATGTTTTCGGCAAATGATCCCGACTCGCGAGGATGGGAGAGGCAAAGGAAATGTCACTGCTGATTACAAATGCGGGAGTCTATATTTTTTACACAATAACGAGTTTATTTAGGCCGAGCATGTACATACAATTGTGAATTGTATGAAAAATTTTTACTAAGTGTACAATACTTTAATTATGTGTGCGTTTAGAGAGTGCCGCGCTTGAACCGCGTGAATTAGACCGCACTGGGAGATGTTATTCCCACAAGTCCGCCCTTGCAGGTAAAGAGAGCGAGCGCTCCGCGAGCAGAGCGTTTTATTGCTCTCGGCGCGTATGCCCCCCCCCCCCTTGGTGAGGACAGGTACTCGCGAGATCCCCCGCGAGCGTACTCACGATGAACCACATGTCGGTTATCGCGGTGACTGGCGCGAGTTTCCAACCGCCCGAACAGTACTATTCTTACCGAAATAACGAGTTGGCGTCTTTTTCCTCTCAGCCGTCGATCTATACCAAGATTTTTTATGGTTTCAGACTTTTAGTTTATGCAATGCAAATCATTACATTTACTGCAATATACATAATAATACTTTTACTAAAATACATAAATAGGGTCGTCCCACACTCGATGACGCTCATTCTCCTTTAGGATCCTTTTTTGACATCCTTCCGCGTCGTATGCACCTGTAACAACTGTAAAAGGTTAATACATTGTTAACACGGGGAGAGAGGATAATGTCGGAAAATAACTAACCGTCATACGCCCCTCCCCCAGTCGCTGGCTACGGGCGATGTGTCAACTCGAGATAATCTCTCTCTCTCTCGCCGTCATGCAACATGCAGTTTAGAGGAGCTTTTACGAGCCATGCAATAAGCTTTTAGGAAGACAAAAGGAAAAAAAACGTAAGCAACTCGGGTATACTTTTACATTTATTTCGGGATTAGCGATAAGCTCGGCGCGTAGCGGCGCGCGTTCGCCGGGGGGGAAAGTGTCGCGGCTGGCAATAGTTGCGTCTCGCGAGCCTTGCGGCCTCTCGCGTCGGAGCGGCGTAGCGCTTGCGCTGGTCGCGGGTGGTGGCGGCTTTTGCTCGTCACCCTTTGCCGTTACTCGCGGGCGCCTGCTCGCCTGAGCTCCTATGACGCGCGTAGCTCGCGTGACTACTAGCCGCACTTTACGTGGTCTTTCCCTCGGACGAGGCGTGAGTTGCTGCTCGCTCGCCAGGTCATCGGGGGATCCGTACTCGGCGGAATCTTCCTCAGCCTGGTCGTCGCGGGTCGAGTTAACGTTCGTCGGGTTCTTATCCTCATCTTCGACAATGACCTTTTCGTGGTAGGGTTTAAGGTCTTCTACGCGGACCTTGCCGCAGTCCTTTCCCTCAAGGTCTTGCAACTCGTACACATTCGAGCTAAGCTTGGCTGCGATTATGTATGGACCGGCGAATTTCTGCGCTAGCTTTGCTGCTACGCCTTGCGCCGCGGAGGAGACAATGCTATTTCGTTTCGAAACCTTGTCGTGCAAAATGCGTTGCTCCAGCTCTCTTTGAATAGTTCCCTCGCTCGCTTTGCGAATAGGCTCGCATTTGATTCACTTGGTGAATAAATCCAAGAAAATCAGCAGGTATTCATTCCCACACGCAGATTTTGTAAAAGGTCCCATAATATACCCTGCAACGATCTGCCACCGGTGTAGTGCGCAATGGCTGCCCATCAGACCAGCCGGCGCCGTCTGCTGCACCTTACACTGCTGACAAATCAAACAGTGTCGAACAAAGTCGGCGACATCCTTGCGTAACGAAGGCTAGTAATAATAGAGCGTGGCACGCCCATTCGTTGTCGCCCGGCATAAGTGTCCCGCCGTAGGTTCTACATGGCATACAACGCTTTCTCTCGCTGCTCAGCTGGCAACACTAGCTTCCAGGCATCTTCGTCCTCGAGCAGGTCTTCCACCGCGTGCTTGGGGCGGTAGCTGTAGAGGTGCCCGAGAACTATCTTCCACCACGGCTAGTCAGTGGGATTTTGTTCGACGGCTGTGAACATGCGCTTAAACCACGGATCCGCCGTCTTCCTTGAGACATCTATCGACGCGAGCTCTGGCGCTTCCTCGTCTTAAAACATGCGAGAGAGCGCGTCAGGTACATGATTTAATGAACCCTTGGGATGTTCAACGTCGTAGTCATACGCTTGCCTTTCAAGCGCCCCCGCGCTATGCGCCCTGTGGGGTTATGCAAATTGCATAACCATTTCAAACTACTATGGTCGACATAAGCACGAAACTTGAGAATCGCCCACAAAATTGCGAGGCATTCGCGTTCCGTGACGGAGTAATTCCGTTCTGCCGAAGTCATCGTGCGACTCGCGAAGCATAATACTCGCTCTTCGCTGTCAATAGGCTGCTTGAGTACAGTTCCAAGGCCCGTATCACTCGCGTCTATTTGAATCACGGCCGGTGTAACACCGGTGCACACGGTATGAGAGCTTTGACTTGCTCAAAAGCCGACTGTTCCGCCTCACCCCACGCATACGCAGCACTGTACTTTGTCAGCTGGATAAGCGGCTCTGCAATTGTCGCAAAGTCGTGCAAGACCAGGCGATACCACGACGACATGCCGAGGAATCTTCTCAGCTGTTTCAGATTCTTCGGCGTCGGGTATTCCATAATTGGAGCAATCTTGTCCGGGTCAGGCTTAAAGCCGTCTCGGTTGACTAAGACCCCGAGAAACTTAATTAACCTCGCTGCGACAGAATTCGCTTTTCTCCCGGTTAATCGTGAGGCCTGCGTATTTAATACGCTGTAGAACGAGGCTGAGTCCAAGTAGGAGAACGTGTGAGGTTCCATTTCCGGGCCGATAATACGGTCCGAAAGCTCCTGAGAGGTAGCCCACCGACTACCCCGTAAGACATTCGAGTAAACTCGAATAGGCCTATTCCGGGGACAGTAAAAGCTGTGAAAGCCTGCGCCTCCTTCCGCAACGGAATTTGATAATAGGCCCTGCTTCGGTCAATTGTCCATGTGTACCCGGCGTCTTGGAGCTTGCGTAAAATCGCGTCTATATGAGGGAGCGGATATGCGCTCGCCTTCGTTACCGCGTTCAATTTGCGATAATCAGAATCGATATTTGCGATGTGCTTTCCGTTGCATAACCACGGGGCTCGACCATTCACTAGTCGATTTGACAATAATGCCCGCCTCAAGCATCTCTCGGACATACCTGTGCATTTCCTCCTCGAGTTTCTTCGAGACAGGATAGTATTTTTGCTTGATGGGCCTTGCGCTTGATATGTCAATGCCCAGCGGGTGCATGTTAATGGTGCTTCACTCGCAGACAGAAGTTGGTCGAGCAACTCTTGCAACTGCTGCCGCTGGGCTTCGTCAACATCGGCGAGGTCTACCGAGACGAGGTGCACTGCACTCGCTTCATCAGACGCGAGTGAGGCTAATTCTAGCGGGGCTCGCTCCTTGACTCCTTCAATGCTCAGCGCGGAGTCGCGTGGCCACAGCACATCGTTAAATTTCCGCATGAAGTCCGCGCCGAGCAAGCAATCTGCATCCAACTCCTCGAGAATCACCACGTCGAGGTAGTGCCGCACTCCGGCCACGTCAAAAGGTAGATCTACGTGGCCTAGTACAACAGTAATTCTGCCATTAGCAAGGCGCGCTTCTATTCCGCGATGTGGCGTAACCCGTTTACCACATGCAGTAGCGATCTGTAGGCCAATCGGGCCCACAGCAGTGCGAGACGCGCCTGAGTCGTGCAATGCACGGATCCGGAATCCGTCGACACCTACTGGTAAATACCATCGCGAGTATTCCGAGGGGCTCACGGTATCTACGTTTTCCTCTGACACGGAGAGGCCATGGCCTCCGGGAAACGGATTCGGGCGGACATTGGAGAGTCGATTTCTGGTACCTAAAAATGAAGCCCAGTGCTAATATTTCCGTCCAGTGGGCCCTTTTTCTTGAGATATGGGAAATCTCATCTCAAATTTCCTCTATGTCGTCAAAAAATGATGTCTCTTCTATTGACTTTCACATTGCAAGTATTGCAGATACGACTAAGAGGATGAAAAATTATAAAAGTAGACAGTAAAAGCTAAAATTTGTTGAAAAATATTGATTTTTCAGAAAGTTACAAGCAATCAAAGATAGCGTAAGAAAATAATTAAAAATTTGTCTTCATTATTATTATTATTTATAGATTTATTCTCGGTCTTGGCCAAAAAAAATAATATAAAACTTCAACAGTATTCATAACTTAAAGCTAGATGCACGCTAGTATAATTCATATAGATATATAATCAGAAATTGAAGAGTACAAGTCGTCGCCGCTAGTCAAAAGGTATTAAACAATAATAACGTGGATAGCACCGAGTCATGCAGTTAAAAGACTAGATTGTTTATATCACGATACACATATAATATGTAAAAATATATCACAGTTCCATTGATATAGGTAAACTCTGTACAAACAATAATACTATCATAATAAGCGTTATGTACATAGGAACTATGATGGTAGTCAGTCATAAACGTAGAGCGCGTTTAAAGAGACTAAGACTCGGTAAATGTTTTATGCACTCGGGAAGGTAATTCCAGAGATGCACACCTTGGACTCTGAATGATAATTTACCAAACCCCTGACGGGTCGGCTCGACTGGCGCTTCTGAAACATGTCGTACAAATAAGCCGGAAATCGAAAATTTAATATTTTATATAAGAGAACAGCATTAAAATACTGTCGTCTCGTATCTGTCCGCAACCAGCCCAGTTTACGCCGCAGGGGAGTCACGTGATCAGTCCATTTCACTCCGAATATGTACCTGAGACACGAGCTCTGCACTTTCTGCAGTCGAGTTTTCTGTACGTATGTAGCACCGAGAGTTATCACGGTGTAGTAGTCGAGAAGCGGGAGAATGAGTGCCTGTACCATATGTTTACGAAGTGATTCAGTGGCGCACGATCGGATAAACCGTAAAACATACAGCACTATATTTGCTTTTACTTTTATGCAATCAACAAAAGGCTTCCAAGAAAGAGTCCGATCCAGCACCACTCCAAGACTCGTCACCGTATCCGAAAAAGGAACAGCGACGCCCGATCCTAGATCAACTTCAGGCAATCCCAGCTTATCAATACGAGCAATTGTGTACTGTGAGGCGAACAAAATGGCTTGAGTTTTGCCTGGATGGAGTCGAAGACCGGGCTGCGCCACCCAGTCCGACACTGCTCTGGCAGTTGCTGATAGCTGAGTAATTGCCTCCTCCAACTAGTTAAACGGGACTTGTATATATATTTGTAGGTCGTCAGCGTAAAGTAAGTGTCTAATGTTTATTGTTAAGAAAAAGTTGTTGTACGTCATTGATATACAAACAAAACAGCAGAGGGCCCAGCATCGATCCCTGCGGAACTCCGAGATTGGTGGTTACCCAATCAGATATTTCATTCCTATTGTTAAGATTTCGCTTATGAACTTTCAAAATAATTATAAGTTCGCGCGCTTACTTGTCGCGTAATTTCCGGGTGGCTCGCTCGAGCCACGTTTTCGCATTAGAAAAGTTAGTCCTCTTCCGGCGCGTGCTGCGTTCGCATGCCTCCGTGGCATGGTGCGACTAACAATTACTATTTTTTGTTAATTTTGACGATGTAAGATATTTTATTGTTGGTTAATAAAACATGACTTTTTATAAAAAAACCCGAGTGTTTACAGTGCACATAAATTCATTAATACCAGTATCCCTGCTCATCATAACCGGCATATAGAACGTAAGGCGGGGATATCAGTGGCGCTCGTTCAAACACCTATTAAAAATTCTTTGCTGCCTATCTAGTAAATACAAGTATATCCAACAGAGGGCCGAGTGTGATAGGCCCATGCTGCTTAGTTTACGCATCAGTGCCGTTGGTGATATCGAACCGAACGCTTTGCTGAAATCAAATAATAATGCGATGGTAACAAGTTTCTTGTCGAAACCGGATCTGATATTGTCTATCAGTTTTAGTAGAGCTGTCGATGTACTGTGATGGCGTCGGAAGCCAGTTTGTAGAGGGTCAATAATGCCCTTTTTCGTGATATGTTCTAACAGTTGGTCATGCACTAGCTTCTCCAGGACTTAGAAAGAAAGCAAAGCAGTGCAATTGGACGGAAGTTGGAGGGAGATGATGGAGCTGACTTCTTTTTTAAAGGTATAAGCTGTGCCTTCTTTCAAGCTCCCGGAAAGACACCGTTGTTAAGTAACGAGTTAAATAGAAGGGATTTTCCTATAACACTTTGCGGAATGTCGTCCTCTCCCTTAGCCTGGGAGGTGAAGTGAGCCACTGCGAGTATGACGTCACTTAGCGACACAGGTTTGAAAGCAAAACCCTCCTTAGGCATTGACTTAATAATATTGGTCGCTCCGTGGCATGATTCAGTGGAAGAGCGCGACACTGCCGCAAAGTGTTGGTTAAGGTGATTAAGAGAGAAGCCATTCAAACCATCAGCCGACTTGGGGAGAAGACCGAGGCTGCGCAGCTTTCTCCAAAAGTTACCCTTGTCGTCCAGTGTCTTCTTCAGTCGGTTGCGTATGTAGTCCGTCCTTGCTTTTGTAGTCGCCTCCGTTCTTTCTTTGCGTAGCCCGAAGAACTCCTCTAGCAGTTCGAGGTCATCAGTTCGTTTATGTCGCCGCAAGGCAGCATTGCGTTTGCAATATAGTACGCGTAAGTCATTATTTATCCACGGTGGCTGTCCTTTTTTGGGGACTACGTTTCTGAGTGGCGACAGTGAGTCAATTGCCAGAGTCAGGTTGTCAGTCAGTTTTGTTATCATGTCACACAGATCCGGCGAGGGAGAATCGAACAACGACCAGTCATAACATTACAATAACGTATTTAAGTCGTCCCGGTTGATTTTATTAAACCTGTATAAGGTCACGGAGATGAGGTTATGAGTATTATTAGAGGGCGCTGGTCGATTCCCTATTTCTGTAATAGTATCGTCGCTGTCTACAAAAATAGCATCTATCCATGTCCCAGGCACGGTGGTGAAGTTCGTCGCCCCATGCTCAACTACCTTCAAGGCTAACTCGCTAATGACGTCACGTAAGAATGTCTCGTCTGCTGATGTCGTGAGAAGATTCGCATTGAAATCTCCCATTAGTGTCCTGGTACTGTAGTCTCCCCCAGAGTAAATTTTAAGATTATCCGCAAAAGTATCGTCAATTAGTGAGACATCAGGGGGTCGGTAAACTACCAAAACGAAAACCGGATCGACCATGCCAATATCTAAGAAACCTATGATTTATTCAATAATTCTAGGATTACCAGGTCCAGTAGTGTCTGAAGTGGCGAGCACAATAAATCTGTACAGGGCCACGGTACCCCCGTGCGTATTTCGGTCTTGTCTCACAAGCGAGTAGCATTTCCTTCATTTTAACCGATTAAATGCATCGTATTTTTAACCATTTTCTTACGCTATCTTTTGCAATAGTGTATTTTGGGCAACGCAAGCCCAGCCCGAACACTCGCAAATAATTATTTATCTACTTTCTCTCTCTCTCTCTCTTGCCGTGTACTCACCTCACTTACCGTCCAAAAGGAGATTCTGCTGTGACTCTGCCACTCGGGCAAGCGGCGATGCTAAACAAGTTGGAAGGGAATGCGCAAATAAAAACTCACACTCTATTACTTATCAATTTATACTTTTCTTTATTGATCTATCCTAACTACATTCGTGCACCATCGAGAAGCTACGGAAACAACTCGCGAGCTCTATGGTCTTGTCTCATTTGGATTATTGTTCGTTGGTTTATCTTGATGTTGCGGGTAAACGACAAGCGAGACTGCAGAGACTGCAAAATTCAGGTGTTAGATACGTCTGCGGCGTTAGGAAAGATGAGCATATTAGCCCGTATAGGAGGAAGCTCGACTGGCTTGAATTGCGTGGCCGCAGAACATACTTTG
>JAPYZP010006823.1:0-11147 GCA_030522985.1 Torymus sinensis
AGCAAGCTATTTTGCAGACGTGCGGGTACACGTACGTTATAGGCGCAGGTATTTCCTTATCCCCCAAAGAACACCGCGCCGCCCCCCTCCGGGCGAAATTGGAGCGCGTTCGCGGCCGCCCGCGCGCGCCTCGGAAAATTTCATAAACTTGAAGAGGAGGGGGGAGGGGAGATGTATAAGGAGCCGAGAGAGAGAGAGAGAGTGGCGGCGGAAATTCATTATCCCGAAATTAAAAAAGGATTTTGAATGATAATCCAGTCGTGTTTCAAAACGCGACGGCGAGTCAATCGTGTTGGTTGGTTGGTGTCTGTGTGTGTATAAGAGTGGGAGGAAGGGGAAGAAAGTACGCGCGGCGGAAGTTCAATTACCGGTGGATCAATATTTTTCCCCGCGTCTCTCTGGTAGACAAGCAATTAAACCAGATTCGAAGTATAGAGGAGGGGGGTGGGGGGGGGGGGGGGCGGGGGTTGGCAGTTTGCGCGCATTATCATAATTTATGTTCGCGAATGTAAATAAACGACGTTACAGTGGCGCCGTATAGGATGATGGATAAATCCCTCTTTCTCGTTCGTTATATTCGTTCTATTTTTTTTCTCTCTTTTTATTTTATTTGCCGAAAGCGGATTGAAAAGTGTCCGAAGAGCGCTTCGACGCAGTGGCAGTATGTGTACTATACACGGGTTTTAATTAACTAAAACGGAGACAGTGCGAAAGAATCACTTATATGTACTGCAACTGCTGCGCGCCGCGTTCGTTTGCGTTTATATCCGCGGGCATAACAAAGATAAATTGATTAGTATTGATTAGCCTCGATCCTGCGCTATACACGACCCACTACAACGAGCTCTAACGAAATATCCCAGCAACAAAACGCGCCTTTCACGCGCGCACGCGCCCGCTCGCGGAACAAAACGGGAGGGAAATCAACGACTATAAATAAAACTTGGAAATGACTTGTTTTTTTCCAGCCACCCTCCTCCCGTCTCCCTCCTATCAAATTGTTTGCGATCCGTCCCAAACGCACGCCGTACATTTGAAAAATGAAAAAAAAAAACATAAAATCTCAGTCATAAATTGGCTGATCGGCGCTCACAGACACACACACGTACGAATTCGCAAAGCTTGCTGGCGACGTGACGATAAAAATCCGGTGTAAACGCTCACTCTCTCTCTCTCTCTACACTCGCTGTATGCGCGCCACGAAACTTTCTGTACGATCGACTTTAAAAAAGTTCACTCCCGAATACCCAGAAATAAAACTGTTATGCTTTCCGCTGATCGATGGCATTAGAGTGTGCGGCCCGCAGTCCTCAACAATGGCCACCGCCACCGCCGTGTCACCGCCTCTCTGTGTGTTCTATGAAATTGCCCCGCGCATCTTTTTCGAAGTGAGCCCCCACGTATATATACCTACACACACACATACACCTACCGGAGATACGCCGTTCTCGAATTTCCATACACACGCTCGGACAGAGAGAGTCAGCCAGACAAATGCTGCACGCGCACACACACAAGAGTCGCGGGGAATATATTCACTTCCGGCAATAGATTTCCCTGACCTCTCTCTCTCTCTCCGCTGCGTACGAGCGCATAGTTAGTTAGGGGTTAGGATCCCGCGTGCGCTTGTTTGTCGACGGCGCGGCGGCGGCGCGCGCGGGGGGAAGAGAGAAGCTCGGGCTCCGCTTCGCGCTGCACAATCGGCCCATTGTGCCCCGTGATTTGTGAGGACGATTTTTTGACTTCCGTCCGGGCGCGCGCGGGGGGTGGAGGCGCCCGTCGTCGGTTAGGTGGTGTGTGTTCACCCACCGCCATCCCACGTATATATCTATACACACGAATAAGTGTGTGTGTGTGTGTATGCAGGACATCAAGAGGGAGATCGGCCGCCAGTTAAGGGTTGATCGATTTATAGGCGCGTCGCACGCGCGCGGACGGTGACGAAAGTCCGTCCCGCGCGCCCGAGCGAGGGTGAATAATCTTATTTTATATCCCGGGGTCCACTTTTTTCTTCGCTCCCCCTGAATGCGACAATGGGGCCGAGAATGAAGACGCGCTGAGAGATATAGATTTGTTACGCGTTCTTCCGAAAATCCGCTGCGCCGATTTGTATGCGATCGCGATCGTATAGGGGGGGCAATGCGTGTATATATATCGTCTGTACACGTGTTTATATCGTCGGCAAGGATGGATTAATTGCGCGCGATCGGTTCGTATTGAAATTTTATGGGCCGTCGTTAACGGTACGCATCTATATATCTATATAAGACGGAGCGGAGCGCGCGTGGCTGTATATAATCGACCATAAATTATACGGAGACCGACGAGAGCCGAATTGCCATTGGAAAGTAATGCGAGTTTAATTAGCTATTCTCGATTTCGCGAATAGAATATAATATCCTTTCTGTCGCTCGCTTCCTACATAGACTTATAGAGACGACGCGTATACACACGAGCCAATCAGAAAACACGCTATGCTGCACCTTTGTTAATTAGAGACAAATTATCAGATATCAGGCGCAATAATTGCCTCGCTCATTGTGCGTTGTAAACGCCCGCTATAAATTACCTGTCGACTTAGTGATTGGCGATTAGCCGATGCGTCGTATACACACGAGTGTGTATAGATATATATACGCACACTTCCCGGTGTGGTGCTGGTGACCGGTTAACGATCGTTAAGTCGAGCTTCATTGAGATAGAGCGGCGGCGCGCGGCTGAAAGAAACGAACAAAAAAAAATATTAATAATGATTCCTCGCCGGCTGCGGCCACGTGTATTATAATCGCTGATTACGCGTCCGGGCTTTTCAGTCCCTCTCGCAACGCTCATTAGCCAAGTTCATTCTATGGATATAGCTTTCGCTCTCTTATACCACCAGTATAATTGGCTTTCGTTTCTTGCAATGCTAAATCGTACATACAATCGAAAAAATCCTTTACACCTGCAACTGTACACTCATCTTCTGCAAAGCTCGTGCGGATGCATATACGCATGATATACAGGGGGTCACGCGTGTGCGACTCTCTTGAACGCGAGCGCGCACCTCATTTGGTATTCGAAGCCGGATTTCGAGTTCGACCCCCTATTTATTCAAGAGCATTTCGACACCTTCGAAGGCACTTAAGAGCCTCTCTCTCTTACTCTTGCGTCGAAAAGTCAATAGATCCCTTGGGAGTGCCAACGAGCGCGCGCGCGTCTTTCGGGTATACACATTGCTCCGGAGATCAAACAACGGACTGCTGCAGAACGAAGCCGTCTTTAAGTCGGTCGCTCGGCTCGCTCGCTCCGGAGTTAAGCCGAGGGGGAGATCGATGTTTCTTTTCGTAATGACCGAGAGCTTTCAAAGGGAGAGAGCGCCGCGGCCAGTGCATTGGCTGCGTCCTTTATGATGCTTGCCAAGAACAGTTGCTGAGGAGTCTATATAGTGTATCAAAAGGGCAGACATTATTATTTAGTTAGCGAAAAGAATATAATTATTTATTGAAATAATGGTATTTAGCATAACCATGTTGAAACGACGAAAAAATCATACCACCCCAAACGACACTATTCAACATCAACCCCCCCAAACAGTAAAAAAAAAACCGATACGTCATGCAACGTGCCTTTAAAAAATTCAGCCGTTTAAGAGGTTAAATAGATTACGCGTAAATTCGCTCCCGCTCACGCGTGTACGCGCGATTAGCTTTTTATTACTAAAGCAAACTACCCTCGTCACCCCGCTGTTGGCGGCGGCGGCGGCAGCGCGTGTCCGACACTTTCGCAGCGAGAATAAAAATAAAAGCTAAAAAACAAAACAAAGCGCGCGGGAAAAATGGGCGCGCATAACAAACCCGTACGCACGCACCCGCGGCAGGTGGATTTCGTCTCCGCTCGCGGGGCTTTAAATTCGCGCACGCGCGCATACACGGTATATATATAGTATAAAAATAATTAGCCGCGTATGCGCGCAGTGTCGAGGTCTTCCCTCTCGATAATGGCGCGCAGCCCCCGGGGGCGCAATCCCAACCGAGATAGCGAACGCGCGCGCGCGTTACCGCGATGTTTTGTAATTTAAATTAATTGAAAAATATGCACTGCGCGTGTTGTTCGATTGCGCGTACGTACGTAACGAGCGGGGAATATAACGGGACGGCGCCGCCACGCGGCCCAATCATTCGCTCGCGCGTCCCGGCAATAGCTTATTGGTTTTTCTCGCTGATTTGATTCATTATCGTTCTTGTTATTTATATTTGTACGCTCGATTGCGCGCTCGGTGGATGGTGGACGAGAGGAAAAAAAGGAAAAAAAATGTCCCTCGCCACTGAAATTCGGGGATTATTATTATAGCGGCGGCGGTGCCGCGCAACCCCTCGTGTCAAATCTGTCTGGCTGGTGCGTGTGCGCGTGTGTGTGTGTGGAATCATCGGAACGGCTTGTCGTAACTTCTAATTCGGGGGTATACCGGCGGGGTGGGAATGGTCAATCGTGTTTCGTGTGCCGCGCCGTTGTCGCCGATGAAATTGAATATTCATGTTGTTTTCGGCCGCGTTTTAGCAGCAGCGAGATAGTCGAGTTAGAAAAAAGGAGGGGCGGCGCGGTTCACGCGAGCGACGCGTTTGTTTTAAAATTGAAACAGTTTCGCGCGAACGCGGCGTTTATAACTGAAATGTAAAGGAATTCGAGGGTATTTACTGTTAATTTGCGCGATGTAACGTAAAAAATTGGTATATATAGCAAATTGACGTGACGACGGCTAAGACTAAGTAGAAACAGTTAAACGTGTACAGAGGCTAGACACAATACTGTTACACTGACGGTACACGACGACGCGTACACCCTATTACAGCCAGTCGATTACTCATTTTTCCCCCCATTATATATCCCCGCGTCCTCACAATTAAAAATAATTTATTCTATTCAACGGCGGGGAATAATAATTTTCTCCTCTCTCGCGCTCATTAAAACGCGACGTGCGCGCGCGCGTCCGCATTAGCCTGTTCTCTCTCTCTTAGCGTTGCAGCAAGACAGCCAATACGAGAGTCAGCCCGTGCCCCGTTACGTCTGCGCAATCTATTTATAACCGGCGATAATTCAATTGGCCGCGCGCGCGTGAAACGCGAAACAAAACGAGAAAAGGAGAGAAACACGCGCAGTCAAACGAGCTTATATATACATATATGTGTGTGTGTGCGCAGCGTAATGAGTCGGTCGGCCTGATTGTTTACCGCGTCTGTGCGTGTTTTCGTAATTTGTCGCGAGCGCGCGTGGTGGACTCGAATTTCTTGAAAGGGCCCCATTGTTGGCCGCAGTCCCGCTGATAATGGGGCCCATTCAGGGCCGATGACTCGCGCCCGAGCGAGTATATAGCGGCTGCCAGTCTGGAGTGTCGAGTTTTTCTTTCCTCTTTGCTCATTCTCTCGCTCTCCTCCTTGCGCTGGAAGGAGACGTCTGAGCTGTGCAGCGAGAGAAAAAGAGAGAGAGAGAGAGAGGGAGCGAACGAGCTTAGGAAGTGGGCGTAGCGCTTGGCTGCCAATGCTTCTCTCGGATACGTTTTGTCTCGGGAATAATTTAATTTTAGCAGTCGCTGAACCGTGGTTGTAAGTCTCGGCATTTAGCGCGCAGACAGATGGCTGTTGTGGTGTTTCTCTCGGGGATGGAGTTATTATCGTGCATGATTAGAATGTTTGGAGAAATAATATTGAAAGAGAATGTGGTATTCATTTTTTCTACTGCAATCCTTTTTTTCTATACAATAAGAAAGAATTCTAAGAAATTTATCTTTCAACTATAGTTTTTTTTTTTTATTCATTTGAAATAATACATCAAAGCCGCAGAAAATAACCGATTCTATTGAATAAATGTATTTAAAAGCAGAAAGCAGTCCGAATTCTCTATCACCTGCGACGGCAGTGCATTTCGCATTCCCCAAAGCGCATTCCTTATCAACAAGGATTCCCAATTGATAAGCCCCGAAATCGAAGAGAACAGGAGGATAGAGGCGACGACGACGACGAAGTTATCGCGCGACTGGCCAACACACACACACGAAACTCCTCTATACAGGCGGCAAAAAAGCCCTTCGGCCTAAGAATTCGCGTCCAGCTTCTCTTTCTCTCTCCTTCGCGTTCTTCTTTCCGCCGCTCGAGCAGCAAGATGCGACTTTAATCATGCACGAGGGCCTGTCGCCGGCGGTCGGGGCCACCCTAAACGATCCGGCTGCGAAATTCGTCCGGACGTCGTCACGCCGAACCAAATTTAAATCCTCTTAAATATTGAAAAAGCTGCAGGAGAGAGAGAGAGAGAGAGACAGAGACAGCGAGAAAGAAGGAGGAAGAATTCTAGCGCGCCAGCCATGCCTAATTCATTCGCCGACTCGATCCTCTTTTCGCTATGACTTGTCACCTGCTGAATGAAACATACGTTCCTTCCTTCCTGCGCGCGACTCTGCTCGTCTTCTTGTTTTTCCATGCCGCCGGGGACTTAGAAAAATCCAATCCTCTCTGCAGTGCTGCTGCCGCCGCCGTCGCTCTCGCACATCGAAATTTACTTTATTGATATTTTCGTCGCGCGCGTTAAGTTCGGCTTGGCTGATGTTTCAGTGGAATTTTATTATATCTGTATATACTGTTTTTGTTTTTTGCATGCAGGAAATTTTTCGGAGGTAAAGGAATTGCTCCTGGTGGGTAAATTGAAACGATTGGCATAGGAAATTTGATTGGTAATTTCTATGTAAATTTTAGAGCGCACGCGGTTACAGTTTGAATTTACGCGGCTTTTTTTGTTCTCTCTCTTCTTCATCCGAGGCGTATTAATGAAAGGAGATGCTTCCAGATAATAACTCGGCGCCCGAAGTGAATTACTTTAATTAATCAGGCCTGAGGCTTAATGAAAGTACCTTTACTCGACTCATAACCTGTCCGGGATAAAAAGGTTGATCTACGAGGGGATCACGTAAATCCATAAATGTTATTACTCTTTTAAGTAAGAACAAATTACAGGCGATATTTATAGGAGGATTTATAGCGGATGCTCTCGTAAACAAAATTATCAGGTCCGCTGTGTAAGAAGTTCCTAATTTTTTTGCCAAAGGTTTTTTCTTTATAGATATAATTTATTTGCCTTGCATAAATTGTTGTACAAGGGGCTTTCATTAAAGTTAAAACTTTATTAAATCATTAACTATATTTTTTTAAATATTTAGATTATACGCATTTATTACTTGCGATTAACTAGAATAAAATAATAGCTATATTAAATAATCAAAATAACAGTTACATTGAACGCGCACTATATATAATGCCCCCTAAACTGATGCACAATTAAGATAAAAAGATTGGTCGTAAACGCTTAAAAAATTGCCGCAAATAGTCTTCACTAGCCCGTAGCGCGCTCCACTCGCTCGCGAGAGAATGTCAAATCCCGTGAGAGCAACACTCAGGGAAGATTGTTTTCTGCGTGCGCGCGGCAGCGGCTCGCGTGTGAGTGTGTGTGTGTGTGTGCATCCGTGCAAAAATAGGTGTGGGCAAGAAGTGCGCGACTGGCGTGAAAAGAGAACGAAAGAGAGCCGGAGGGAGGGGCGAGAGCCGAGAGAAACATAGTAAAGTAAAACGACCCGATGGTATTCCAATGAGAGCAAAATCCCGCCGCGGTGTTATAGTGTAGCCTTCGCGCGCGCCGATACCGAAACGTCTTAAGCGACTCCTTAAGCGACGAGAGAAATAGAGGAACATAAGTGTAGTACGTGCAAAGAGGAACGTATATATATAACAGGCGCGTTTACGGGAAGGGAGAGAGCCGAGAAGTTTTTCACACGTGAAATTATAATTAAATAATCGGATCGCAGAAAAAGTGGGTCATCTTACTTATACTCGTCGGCCGCCCGTCGCCGCGGTGGTTTAATGCCATTAGCGCGACACGTTATTAGCCCCCCAAACCGCCTTCGTATATACCCTCGTTCTCCCTCTCTTGCTCTTTCACTTCTCGCGGTTCTAAAATTTAATTAAATTTCACGGTTTTTCGCGATTAAGGAGCACCGCGTCATCGCCACGGCCTCTCCTCTTCGCCGTGACTCTCCTTCTCTTTCTCTCCTCGTGTCTATATATAGATATATAATACACATATATACACCGCGCGCGCGTGCTGTTGTGAAATTGGTTTTCACTGGGTATAATGAATTTCGTTAATTATGCTCTGTGTGCGCCACATCACGGCTCGCTATCTCTCTCTCTCCCTCTCGAGTGCCAAAGATATATATCCAAACGAGCGAACTTCCTTTCATCAATACTCCCCGGCCGCCGGCTTTTGTCTCGCGCCCGCACCTTACCACATCCGAAATTTCGAAACGAGAGAGAGGACGACACACCGATTCAAAACCACGAATTATTGTCTCGCGCTCGTACAGTGTATACACGTAACACACCTCCACCTCGTCGTATATAGAGCTCGAAATTTTAATTACGAACATTAAAAGGCCCTCCCTCTCTCTCTCCACGGCGCTTTAAAATTGCAATTTCAGATGCCCCCCCTGCGCTCTCGTCGGATTTTTAATTATAAAAATGAAAAAGACGCGCTCGCTCGCGTATTATCATTCTAGACGTCGAGAGAGGAGGCACACAGACAATTCGCATTATTAGCGTCCATGACGTTGTACATGTGGTGGTGTAGCGGCGGCGGCTGCACGCACATTCGCCGGTGCTGATTAGTCGGCGCGCGGCGCACCGAAGAGGTTTCTCACTCTCGCTCCCTCTCTCTCTCACCACACGAAGGAAGAAGAAGAAGAAGAAGCCTCCTCGCGACGCCTACACCCCGTCCCTTGCCCGGCACACACCAAAGGCCTTAAAGGTCTGATTAACCTCGCCGCTGTAGAGAGAGATCTTCTCGCTCCCTCTCTCCCTTTCTGTCTCTCGCTCTTTATCTATATAACGTGTACGCAGACTCGTTCGCACGTACATACACCTACGTTTATACAGCACAGACGTCGGCTTTGTTAATGCCGTTCCGCAATCATTACGCGTCCATTATTGTCCGACGCGTGTGATTTCACTCTCCCTCTGTCTTCTCCCCCCGCCTCATTCAATGCCTATATCTCTCGTGATTTTTCGTCGGTATACAAAAACTATAGTCACGAGTAAGTAGTCATCGTTTACGAGCTACGGCGATACACGCTTCAGCCCATAGCGGATTTAATAATAAAAGTGAGGGCGCACGCGCGGAGCAGCGCCTCGTCTCGTCTCCACCGCGCGGCGCTTAAGTAGGAAAGTTTAATTAAATAAAGGAGCCCGCGCGCGCGCGCGCCCGCTGAATGAAGACTGCAAGTATTTCATTACGCTCTCCCTCCTCGCTCTCAGCCTCTCTCCGTTTTCAGGAAATTCATTACAGGCGCTTTTCGATTTCTTCCGCGAACGCTTGCCACTTGCCCCCCCTCGTTTCCTTTTTTCTCACGTACACAGCTAATCGAGAGAAGTCCAATCGACGAGCTTGAGAGGGAGAGAAGCCAAAGGACACAACAGAGCTTCCGCGACGTGCATGGGCATCTATTTAGCGAGCGCTCTCTTCCTCTCAAAGGAGAGAGAGACTCTAGTACTCGTCGCCGCTGCCGCCCTTGGCGCCTCGCGATCGCAATTAATTCGCGACTGAAGGGGGTTAATGGATTTCCATGCCGTCGCCGCGCTGCTGCTGCTGCGACTACGCCCAAGCTCGTCAGAGGCTCCATAATGCAGCGCTGTGTGCAATTTTAAGCAACCCTTTATTCTGCACCCCCACCTCCTCTCTCTCTTTTCTCCCCCTCTCGCTCGCTCGCGCGTGCTCTCCTCGAAAACCTGCCCCGCACACCTCGCGCACACGTATATAAGACTCCGGTCCAATTACCTCCTTGCTACGCCGGCTGCCGTTGGAAAGGGGTTGCATGATAGTTAATTACACCCCCACCCCCTTCTCCTCTCAGCCCCCCCCCCACCGTAGTCCGCCCGCCTCCCCTCTTTCATCCCTTCGGCTGAGCCGTCCCTATCCTCCCTCTCGCTCTCGCCCTCGCGGTCTTGGCTCGCTCCGACTCTCGCACTGCCCCTTCTCCTACCCCTCCTCTCTGTCTCTCTCCAACCCCCTTCATTCTCTTCTCTCTCGCGCGCGCTCTCGCCGCCACTGCTAATTACTATTTTTAAAACATTAAAAGTAAAGTTTGTTAAATGAGTGGGAGTTAATTATGAAGCTACCGGGTTGGAGGTAATTGGAGCGAACGACAAACAAAGGCTCGTACCTGCAGTTCTCCCACCCTCCTGCTCTCCTCCTGCTCTCCTCCTGCTCTCTTTCTTCCTCTCTCTCACTCTCTGTCTCCATCGTTATTTCTCTTTGGCCTCTCTTTTCACCCGAGCTCGCACTTTATTTTCACGGAAAATTTCTGATCCATCCGCCGCCGACGCCGCCGCCGTTAATCCCCCTAGCCGCCACGCCGCCGCCGCCACCGAGCGGCTCGCTGCTACTCGTTGTCGAGCTTTTTCATTCAACTTTGCCAATTAACTTAAAAGAACGCGAGCCGCGCGCTTTTTTCTTCTCGCGGCCTGAGCGCAGCCCTCACCCCCTCCCTCTTGTGTGTGTGTGTACATATATATGTATACGTGTGTATGTGTACACGAGGAGCTGAAATCTACAAGCGAAATCGTCGTCGTGGCGGTTTTAACGAGCCAGAGTAGGCGCGTGCACGATTTACCGCGGGGACGCGGCTCAATTGCACGCGCCGCGGCGACGACGACGACACGGCAGCTAGATGATTCGTTTCTTCTCGAGTCTCTCGCGGGTGAATAGTGGACTCGGAAGCGAGCCGTGCACACACGTGTTGGGCGCGGAGTTTTCGGCCGTTTATAAACACTATATAGCGGAGGGTTTCGGAACTCTCTATTTCCGACGCCATCAGTCAACGGCTGGTTTACGGGGAACGACGGAGAACGCCCCGGCTCCCGCGGACATACCGCGCTCCTTCCACGCGTTATGTGTCTCCAAAAGAGCTTTCTATTTACGCTCCCCGCGTATACACACGCTCCGCCGCCATACTTACTTTTTTGCAAGCGCGCATGGCACACGTGCGAGGCGAGCAAACGTGACGAAAGCGGCGATGACGATTCAATCGGCCGCCCTGGAGTTATTTATCGCGGAGGGAGGGAGAGAGAGAC
>JAPYZP010006827.1:0-17497 GCA_030522985.1 Torymus sinensis
GAGGAGATTGGAGAGATTAGACAATCGGATATCTGAGAGGTAAAAAGAGTCGCCGTATTTGATGTTATGCCTGTTCTTTGATTGATGAGGATCAAGGTAGATATCTGATTGTTTAGTCCGTCAATTAGGTATGTATGGAAACTCGGATGCAAACAATGATAGCACGTTACAATGTCTACAAATATTATGCAAAAATAATGGAAAGTGTAGTATTGGCAGATTTTTATTTGGACAGATACCTGTTCTGATACGTATGATTATCCTTTGCAGCGCCTACACGGCGATTCTGCTTTTAATTTTGCATATCTTACCATTCCATACTCATATTTGTGAAAACAGATACACTCCCAGAAATTAAAAGCAATTGTCGTTGAATTAATTGCTCATCTTTTATTGTTTTATGATTTTGTTATATTTCAATACATATAAATCACTCTTTTATATCAATCCAACGAAAAAGTTTATTAACGAAAACGTTACTCTCAAATAATTTTAATATTGCAGTAGAGTTTAAGAAATACATTTGAAAAACTTGTCGTATGAAATATGCGCAGTTTGAATGAATACAAATATCGTCAAATAATTTGTTGAATTGCAACTAAATAAATACGATTAAATTCAGTCTAAAGATAAAAAAAATATTGCTATAACATATGTGCACATTGATTAATTAACAACTTTTTTAAAAATTAATATAAATTGTAAATGATATTTATAATGGCTAAGTTCAACAATGGTTTAAGATGGTTCTATGGGTTACATAGTACTTAAATATAAAATATTCTACAATAAATTGTTCTCATACTGCAAAGTGAGAACCCGTATAGTATCATAGAAATTTCAGTACCTATTAACAAAGTAGATATCGTCAATGTAAAAAATGATGCAACAGATCGTTTAAAAAAAAAAATTTTTAATTTTTAAAACCTAAAAAGTTACAGGCAATTGTTTATCAAGTTTTGTACGAATCTGAAATGAATTCGAGCCAAACTTTTCAGATTTTAAATATTTTTTAATTTGATCCACGATACCTTGCAATGAAATCCAACAAAGATTACAATGAGCCTTTAAAAATTTAATTTGAAGCCAAAATAAGAAAGATTAAAACGATTTGTTGCATCATTTTTTGACATTGACGATATCTAGTTCGTTCTTCGTTAGTACTGAAATTTCGTTAAAAAATTTTTTTTCCGTAACTTAAAGTACCGGTCTATGATACAATGTCGGTTCTCACTTTGCAATGTGAGAACAATTCATTGTAGAATATTTTATATTTAAGTACTATATAACCCATAGAACCACCTTAATAAATAATTATCAAAATGATTTGTCCTAAAATTGCAATAAATTGTCCAATACAATCACAGGCTTTAATTAAGCCAAAAAGTCAGGTTGCTGAGAAATCTCACTCTCATAACTTAGAAATCTGAAGATCAACAGGGATCATGCTGCGACCCGAATGTTTAAGCCGCACGTGACTATATATAGACGATGTTCCTGAGGTTTTGTACGAGCAATAAGGGCACGTGTATCGTTTGCGCATACACTGTGACTGCATATGCTTGTCCAGATGCTCTTCCGTTGTGAATTCTTTGGAACAAAGCGTGCACAGATAGTGCTTGTGACTGGCTTTCAAGAGAAGTTTGGGTTTTGGTTGGTCAACATTCATCTGATCGAACATTAGTACATCCCAGTGCTGCAAACTTCTTAACGACTCGACGAGATCTTTGCTGGGGAAACCAATAAATTCCTCGGTATCAGAACCTAGAAAATAGAAAAGTAAACTTGTTAGTATGAGGAAGAGAATGTGAGAAATCATGTCAGAACATAAAGAAATTATAATGATATACGTTTTAAAGTGGACGTGCTGTGTTTTAGATCATTATTTTAACCAGTAAAAATTTATTTTATTGTACTTTAAGAGTACAAAAATATAAATTTTTAAGATAAGCGATAACAAAAAAGAAAACAATTAGTTATAATACAATTTGAATCGAAGAAGGTAAAGAAAAATTAATATTTTTATTTTAGAATATCGTCCTAGTTTTATTGAGGTTTCTATTTTTTTTACATTAATGCGGCTTCTTAATTATATTTTACATTGTAGAGCAAAAATAAATTTATTTTCATATTCATGTAACAGGCGTATAATTTTAAATGAATTATGGCAGATTATGTTTGCGTTGAAATTTCAAGTGTTCAGTTTAACACTGATTACATAAGATAATACAAGCACAATATTTCCAATAAAAAAAGATTATAATAATAAAATCGTTTACGATACCTATTTTTTTTATTTTATTTTCAAATACAGAATTGTTTATTGCACAACTCGACGAAACTGTGTCTATAAAAATTATATGCAAATATAGAAAATTGAAGGAAACTAAATAGTGATTATGACTTACTTGTCTACTAGTATTTGATGCATTATTATTGCTCAGGTAAAAGAGCCAATGCTAGAAGATAATGAGCTGTTTGATGGTTATATATATAAATAAATTAAACTCCTTCGTTTCTGCATATTGCATACATGTAAAACTATCACCTCCATAGTCCCAGTACTGGCGTTTTTACCTTAATTTCATTGATAATCAGTCTTGTTAAAAAGCAAGTTTGACAAACAATAAAAAAAAAAAAATAAATATTTGTTCTATCGGATAAAGGAACAGTAATTGTAATCTCGGCCATATAACTCAACTATTCGTAAACTAAACATTGTTCATCGTATTTTGTTCTTATGCAAAGTTGCATTGCGACTCCTTAACCGAAGTATATACTCGACCGAGCGCAACTATCAGCTGACTCATTGGACCGCCTCGTTGCGCAGCAGATCGTTGCAGTACACCCTCGATCCCGGATGCACCTTTCTGATATGCTTGTAGAGGCTGAACGGCCACTTGCTGCGTATGCTGCAGTAGGGACAGGCGAATCGTGGCAGCCTATTACAGTCGTACCTCATGTGCTGGATGACGCTACTCTTGGCAGAGAAGCGTTTGGGGCACTTGGGGCACTGAAAGTTCTTGGGGGTGCCGCGATAAGTGGACAGGTCGTCGGGACGGTCACAGGGTATCGGCAGCTCGATTATCTCCGAGGCGAGCTGCTGACGTTCGGCCGTGCTGATGTGGATGCTACGGCGACGACGGCGGCGCAGCGGTCTTGGCAGCACCTGCACTGTCCACTCTGGAAAGAGAGATAGAGAAAGAGGGAGAAAAAGAGATTAGTCGTCTTGCGCTGGCTACGATGTAGTCGGAATTACATTTATTTGTTTAGAGTGGAATGTTGGCTTGCGAGTTAAGATGTATGTTGTGGGATTTTATTGTCTTGTTATATGGTAGGGAAGTTTCACCTGCTCGTGTGGTAGTTTTTTTTTTTTTAATCCTGCGACACATAAGCTTCTATGCTGGACGCTACACAAATGCATTACGTGAAAGCTCGACTAAAAGGTAAAAGAAGCACGTAGTGTCAGTGTAAATAGCGGTAAAAATATTTTCTGGAAAGTTTGCGGAAAGTGAATATGCACGTAAAAATTAAACGAATTTTTCTTTTGGGAGGATAAATGCATCTTGAAATATTGTATTGTAGAAAAATGATAATTTTATTTATTTTATAAGTACAATGATTTTCATAATCTATATAACAAAATATTTAGCGAATGTTCAAACAGCAACCCAAAATATATAGCTCAAATTTGATCTCTCAAACAAAACTTTGTCTTCATATATAATATCAATCCTATCTCCAACTTAGATAAATTATAATAAAAAAAATGTAATTGTTTCAGATAACAAAAACTTTTAATGGCAGCTTCCACTTCTCTGCACCTACTCAGACTACAAAGTCTTCGTCACAGTCGAAAACTAATCTTATAACCCGTTCACGCAAATTAAATTTGGTAACCCAATAATCCGTATTATCAAAATTTAAATTTTTATAAAAACAAAGAAGAAAATAAAGCATGCAAGCACCAATAATGAAGCGTATACGATCTCCAATTCGTACAACCTAAGTCGCCCGAACGGTTGTACGAAAAAAAAACAACTGTAAATTTGTTAAATTTATAAAACATCCTAAACCAGTTCAATCTCTCATCAAAGTAACATTAATATCACGGTCGACTTCGAGATCTTTGAAAAATAAAGGGATGAAAAAAAGGAGTCCCATTTATCGCGATTCAAAATCATAATTTTTCATCCTATTGGGCCACCAGATGACGTGTGGCTCCGATAGCACATCGACACTGTAGACCTTGTTCGGACGATGTTTCTCGCGCACGTGGCGGTAGACGTAGGATGTCTGCTTGCTTTTGAGATCGCAGTATGGACAGCGAAATCGCGGCTCCTTGTGACACTCGAACTTGGCGTGCTTGCGCAAATCCTTCACGTAGAAAAAGGTTTTCGGACAGGTCGCACACTTGAACGGCTTCGGCTGCTGCTGTTGCTGTTGTTGCTGATTGTCACCGGGGCTCGTAGACGATTGCGATTCGGTTGTGGTCCCGTACTCGTAGCAATCTGAAAGAAGATCGGAGGCATGGTTAGTTGACGATCTTAGGTGGGCTGGGATTGAGGTTAAGTGTGTTCGTTGAACGATTGGTTGGTTCCTGTTTTGAATAATCGAAGATTTTTCTGTACAGATTGGGGATGGTGTAGTCGCCGAATTGATGATACCAGTTAGTATATGTAGAAGTAGAAAAAGTGTTATTTGATGCCGTATCCAATATCTTTCAGTCCTTTTATAGATGGTTTTGCATTCCAATGGCGAGATATATTTTATGAGTTTATTTACAGGGCGTTTGCGAGCGTGTAGGAATGGTTGAAAAGGAGTGATCTACTTTGTATTAAACTTTTGAGATAGACAACTGAAAGATACATTTAGAAAATTCATTGAACCGATATATATATATAGAAGTGGGACTTACCATGTTAGGCATTCCGATCGCCTATTACATCTTTGGATATTGTGGGTAAAATATTGTCGTTTACAATTTCAGTAATGGCATTTTATTTGTCCCAAATTAACAAAGCGTGAAATTCAATATTATATAAATATTTTTTAATTACTTTTTATTTATGTCATTTAAAAGTTGATACATTATTTTCATACCGACACGAGGAAAAACTTTTTTTTTTTAATATTTCACAAATTTTTACAAGTTTCTTATTAGGAAACTATATTTTTATACATTTACGATGAGGAATGATATTTTCTACGCCCCAGCTAAGTTTCATTATAGAACATTTCAACCGTACAAGTCAATTATAAATCAATAAAAATAAATCTTTCTAATAAAAGAAATAGATTATTCACAAATAAATGAGTGTACGTAAAATTTCTCACAATTTTTCAAGCAAACAAATATAGTATTATGTACAAATTTATATATGTTCGTTTAAAAACTTGTTTGAGATTTGAACTTTTATAATCTTGTTTTTTAATAGTTTACATTTACATTCAAGCGAACAATTGTTCAGCTTGTTTTCATGGCAATATATATATAAAAAATACAATTAAGCAATTGTACAAGCGTGAAACTAACAACGAGAGTACATAACCTTTGGAAAGCGGATCTTAACAAGGCTTTGAGAAACGATTTTTCCTGCCTTAAAATGAAGCCTAGTAATAGTAACTAGTTCTCACAGGCCCTTTTTCTCAAGATATAGCTTACCTTATCTTAAAAATGTATTAGTTGCTTGAAAAATTATGTCTCTTCTATTGACTGTCACGTTGCAAGTATTCGTGATACGAAAACTAGAAACAAAAATTATAAAAGTAGACAGCAATATCGATTTTTCACGAAATTATAAGCAATCAAAGATAGCGTAAGAAAATGGTTAAAAATACGATCCATTAAATCGCTTAAAATGAATACAAATTTTAACCCTTTTTCTTACGCTATCTTTGATTGCTTATAATTTCTTTAAAAAATCATTATTTTTCAACGGATAAGAGCTTAAATTTTAGCTATTGCTGTGTACTTTTATAAACTTTTTTGCTAGTTTTCGTATCATGAATACTTGCAATATGACCGTCAATAGAAGAGACATAATTTTTTAAGAGAATAACGCACTTTTGAGATAAGATAAGCTATATCTTGAGAAAAAGGACCTACGAGAACTAATTACTGGTACTCGGCTTGATTTTCAAGCGCCAAAAATCGATCCTCAAATCACAGTTCAGATCCGCTTGCTAAAGCGTATCTGTAAGTATTAATTTTGATTATAAAAGTTACATTGATTTGCTATTATACAGAAGATCAAAAATCTATCGTTGTATAAAATGTAAGATACTAAAATATAAATTACTTATATAAATTATAATCAGCGCAGTTCATAAAGAAACTAAATAGAAGATGATGACCTTTAAGTTGGCGGTAATCCTAGCATGTAACTCATTGCGAGAAAATTTTTTACAAAAGTGACATTTAAAATGGCAATCTGTAAAGTCTCTTTTCGTGAAAGGTGAAAATTCAGTAAGCCATCAGTCGATCATCATCCTCATAGAAAAATGCCTCAATCATCTTTGCGTCTTCACGCTATAAGTAACTGAATTTGGTCTAAACGCTTACAGAAATATCATATCCCGTTCAAGAATTCCCGCCTCAATTTTTCGCCCAACAGATTATGTTTAAAGCGATTTCCCGTAATATTTGTCAATATTATCATAAACTCTTTATCATGAAAACTTCTTTTTCATCTTTTTCATTGCGTTAACTCCCTCACTATATGATGAACTCCTCAATTGGCGCTGGTTCTTCGCTGGCCTGCAGCATTGTGTCGATGACATGGACGGGCTGATTCTTGTGCACACCGATCACGTGGCGCTTGACGTTCGGCTTCCATTTACCCTTGTACGGACAGTAAGGACAGTGAAATTGGGGCTCGCGGCCGCACTCGTGTCTGATGTGACGTCGCAGCGACAGATGCGAAGAGAAGGCGGACGGGCAGTTCAGGCAGTCGAAGGTCTGGCTGGGCGTCTTCCGCTGCCTGCGGCAGGGCTGCAGTGGGTCACCAGAGGACTGAAAAAAAACTAAAATAGAAGTGTGGTTAGTGATAGAGTTTACATTGACGGAGGTTAGAGAAAGTAGTGAGGAGAACAGGGGGTTACAAACTGCACACGGGATGTGGGGTGGGGTGATGTGGGGTGACGTGGGGCGGGGTGAACAAATGATGGTGGGCTTGAAAGTGAATTATTAACTATTTACACGGCTAATAAGAAACGAAAGTAAATAATTTCAAAAAATGGAAACTTGAGGGGGATGGTATAGTTGATTTAAATTACAAATAATGAGTACAAAGTATATAAAAGTAAGATGAGTAAAAGAATCTTTATTTTTTCGTGATTGCTTATAAATTTTTAAGAAAACGAAATTAGTAATAAAAATACTTTTCGTTGATGTTCTTAATTAAAACAATAGTTTCAAGCATCAATTACAATATTTTGATGATCAAAATAATGAGCTTTGATATACTGCTATTGAATAGAATCTCTAGTAATCTCACAACAGTTAAAAAAACATTTGTTAGTGTTTGTAACTATTGTAAATATAATCTATTTATATCGCTACTTATTCATTGGCACGTTGCTTCCTATAACGTCATTAATTCATCCTTATAGTTTTTAATACTAACAATTAATAACCTTACATTAAAATTCATAAAGGAAGGATTCATTCGAAAATTGTTATTGATAAGTTATAAATTTTAACATAATCTATTCACAAAATAACTGCGGAAAATAACGTTTTTTTATCAATAACTAATGACTGACTGTAGCTAACAACACCATTTTTTGTTTACTAGTAGAGACTTTTATCCTGCTTGAAGTATACATACATTAATAATACATAATAACCAAAATTAGCTTTCAATAAAAAAATCGCTGATTTGATGGTAGAGCGAACTAACAGAGAACTTGAAGAATTAATAAAATACTCAGGTGTGTTTGCAAGTCGACGTTTCGACCACTTAACAATGCTCCATCAGGACTAAAATTGATTAAAAAATATTAGAATTTTATTAAATTCTTTTTTAAAAACATAGTTGATCAAGAACTACAAACTTACACTAATTAATATACATGATTAAATTTAGGTAGCGTCCCTTGCTACCAGTGAAATGTTGGAAATTCATCTATGACTGTCCTTATATATAATAGTAAGAAGTGGGAGAGGAGGTAACATATCGCTACAAAAGAATATTTAACTCGTAAAAAAAATCATGTTTCCTCGAACTGTGTAAGTAAATACAAACAAAAATTAGTTCTATCCGGTTAAGTACAGTCAAACAGACAAATAGATTCTGAGATCTGGACGTATACAGTCAAACAGACAAATAGATTCTGAGATCTGGACGTATAGAAACATACACAACCCGTGTATATGTACTACATATACTCTTCGTTTACTTAATAATACTCTTCTATTTCTATTTTGTTCCGATTTTGGATTCTACAATCCTGTACTAACTACCTAAAATATTGCCTACTTTGCATTATCATACCTCTTTCATTTTCATATACTTTAAGAGAATACTTTCTATTATTATACATTTCTTCAGAGACAGCGAATAGAAAATAAATACTCAGTCTATTTAATAATCTCTCAAAATGCTTGTTTCAAATAAACGCTCGTATTGTTGTAAGAAAATAACAAAGGTTATTTCCATCCCAATCAGTTCAGACGGTCTCGAACGCCTGCCGGCCTACGTCGACGACGTAGACCTCCTGGCCGGGGTGCACGGCTCTGACGTGAGCGCGCACGTTCGACTGGTATCGAGTTCGGTACGGGCAGTAGGGACACGTATAACGCGGCGGCTGGCCACACTGGTGCTTGATGTGACGGCGCAGCGACGAGAGCAGAGAGAAGGCCGACGGGCAGTTCGAACAGTTGAACGTCTGACCAGGCTTCGTGCGCGGCCTGCGGTTGGGCTGCAGCGGGTCACCGGTGCACTGGAAAAAAACTGAAATGGGGGTGTGGTTAGTGTCAGAGTCGATATATTCAGAGGTTTTTTTCGGGAACGGGGAGAATGGGAAGACAATGATGGGCTTGGATGGGGAGTGAATTATGAACTAGTCACTCGAGAATCGAAAAACACTAGATGTACTAAAAAAAAGAAAACAAAGAGATGGTAAGATTTTGGGATATTGCAAATCATAATTACAAAGTGTATAACAGGAGGATAAATAAAAGAAACTTCATTTGTTTATAATTTTTTGTTGCTTATAATTTTGTTATGAAAACCGAAGTATGAACTATACAACAATTAATTTTATCATAAATGTAATAATAAATAAAACTTATTAGTAATTATAATACTTTTCGTTGAAGTTCTTAATGAAAAGAATATTTTCAAGCACCGACGACATTATTTTTATGATTAAAATAATGAGCTTTGACGCTCCGCTATTGTACGCAACAGCTCAAAAATATTTTGTAATATGTATAAATATTTTACATATTATCTACACTGTCGGACAACTTTCATAAACGTATATATAGGTAACTTCATGTCAACTGTTCAGCTCAAAATTTTTTTACTCATTCCAAATTGGCTCCAAAATACAGCCATAATCTTTTAGAGCAAAATATTCAATCATTCAAAAGTTAGAATTAATTGAAAAATTGAAAATTTTGAATTTTTTCAAAATCCTTTAAACTATATGATTTTTTAACTCAAAAACTCGAAACTTTTTGTATAGCACATTATATTGGAAAAAGTTTACAAATTTTAAGAATTGTTAAAAATTATTGTTTCATCAATAACAATTTTTGTGGGTATCGATATTTTAACTGTGAAAAAGGTATATACGGCATGGTTGATTTCACCCAGAAAACGCTAAAAGATTTCTTAAAATATTACCTTTAAAATGGCACCTTGCTGAAGATGGAAAACATCACTCAAACAAGTTATGTGCAATTAAAGCTGTAAAAACAGTGAAAAAGCACTATTTTGTGCTTTTTTGTGCTATTTCACTGTTTTTACAGTTTTAATTGGTGAAGTTACGCATATACATAGGTATACAATGTATACATTTTGAAACGCAAAATGTAACCACAATATATCTATATATATAGAAGTTTTCCGACAATGCATGTATAAATATGTTAATGAATTGTATGAACACAATCCTTCTATGTACTACATATAGGTTCTTTGTTTAATCAATAATATCCTCATCTATCTAATTTGTTCGCAATTTTGTAGTTTTCGTTTATACAATTTTATTATCTATATAAAATATTGCGCACTTTACATTATTATCCGTCATTTGTTTTGATACTTCAACAGAATACTTTTTCATTACATGATTTCTCAGCGGCAGTCGATAAAAAATAAACGTTCAGTCCATTTTATAATCTCTCTCACAGCATGTTCCAAATAAACGTTTGCATTGCTGTAATATTTCAAATAATCATTGAGAATTATTTATAACGAGTGCATTAGAAACTCGCAACAGTTTTTCTTTCTTCTCACATATCCAACATTTTCCAACATTTATTCAAGTTTAGGTACGATAAGATTACGATTCAGGAGCGATAATAATTATAATTTACAATTGTGCATTATTTGAAGAGCTGGATTTCGTTGTACAACATAAAATACAACTAACGGTTAACGAAACGTTCAACCACAGTCGGCATAAATAAAATACTGTAACTCCAAACATTCAACTTATACGTTATACACCCTGGCAATACTGTCTGCGCGATTCTCGGATTATACATTTCTTAAATGCTTACGTAACTGGAACTATATCAACCCCATATACCGCAACCATTCAATCCACTCGGTTGCTCAGCACACGACAATCATCGCTTCAGACGACGTCGAACGGCTGCAGGCCAACGTCGATGAAGAAGACGTCCTTGCCCGCGTGTATGCGGCGCACGTGGGCGCGCACGTTGGACTGGTGTCGCGTGCGGTACTGGCAGTAGGGACACTGAAAGCGCGGCGGCTGGCCGCACTCGTACTTCCGGTGGTAGTACAGGTTGCACTTGCGGCTGAAGACGCTGCTACAGTCGGGGCAGGGAAAGCGCTGCTGGCCGGCCATTTCGACGCCCTGCTGCTGTAGCTGCTGCTGCTGCTGCTGTTGCTGCTGGGTCAGACGCTCGGGGATGAGCTTCGAGCGCCACGAGAGGAAACCTGAAACGAAAAGAGTTGGCTTGATTAGTAGGGGGGCGAAGTGAGGGAGAGCTGGAGTCGGGGAAGGAGAAGGTCTGAGTTGGCATGTTTTTATGTACAATCGTAAAGTGTAAGCAGTGGCCGTAACCGTTTGGTGTATGACTTTCTTTCAGGTATACGAAATTTGGTTAGACATTCTCCTTCCGCTGTTATGCGTTAATAGATTGGCATTTTTTTTGCAGCTCAACGAAGCACAAAACATTGTAAATTCGTTGACTTTGAGTAACGGAAATAGATTTGATTCTTTTAACATTGAATGAATAAAAATTACAATTGAGTTGGAAATGCATAGTTTCGGGATGAAAATAAAACAACTTACTTTCCTCAATCATCAGTAGTGATTGGTTTCGCTATTGAAATAAAACGTTAGACAAATTTGTGAAAATTATCATTGCCAAATATACAAAAAAAAAAAGTAATTACAAATTTTGCGTAGTTAATTAAAAACAATAATCTTAATTTTTGCGACGTGTTTGCATCTTACACCTTGATCTGAAAAATGAACAACTGTAACGAGTAAAGTATACTTTCAATTGACAGTGATAATAAATTTATTGAGAAAAAAAAAGGATTTTACATTTGGTGATTGAACATAATAATACGTATAATCCATTAATTTAACACAACAACACTTGGATCTGCATCTTCGGTGCTCTCGTACAATTCCCGATGCATCCGCTTCATGTGCTTCGTCAGATTCCTCTTGTTCGTGGTACTCAGCTTGCAGTGATCGCAGCGCACGAGCTTTACGCCGCAAACGTTCTTGATGTGCGTCTCAAGGCTCGTTCTGTACAGATAAACCTTGGAGCAGTTGGGACAAACGTGCATGGCCTGCTGTTCGATGGTGTCCGGGTGTTTCATTATCTGGTGCTTCTTCAGATTGTAGGTGTTGGCGAACTGGAGCTCGCAGTGGGAGCAGACGAACTTCACCGGGCCCTGACCACAGGTCTTCAGGTGGGTGCGCATCTTGTTCACGTGCTTGTAGCGCTTGCCGCAGCTCGGACAGGTCGCGTAGTCGCTCGGATCGATGCGGGTGTGACGGTGCTTTATGTGCAAGGTCGTGGTCGTGGAATTGTAGCTGGCGAATGGGCAGTGGGGACAGCGATGACGCGGCAGCTTGCCGCATATGTTGCGCGCGTGCTTGTACGCGGAGATGCCCCTGGCGTAGACCTTGGCGCACGTGGGACACTGGTAATGGTAGAGGTTGAAGCAGCGCGGACACGTGCCCACGCGGCTGCGAATCGTCGGTGGTGCGCGATCCTTGCACGTCGTGCAGTACAGGTGCACGTAACCGTTGTACACTGAAACAGAGGCGATAGAGAAATTAGTGACGTTAGTGTGACACTATTTTTTTGGTGATTTTCGTGAGAATGTTCATTGTTGATCGCCGTCTTGTTTATTGTTGAATATGAATTTATGGGATATCGTGATAGATCGGATACAAGATGACGAACAATGAGCATTATCTGAAATTTCGTTTCGAGAATTTAAGTAATACTGTATTGTACACATAGAATTTTTCGTTTGAAAGTAAAGTTTTGATTGTAAAGGATGAATCAATTTATAATTTTGAAAAGAAAAATTTTTTTTTCGTTACAGAAAATGTGTACATAGTATCAATAATTTTTCAAGTTATCTAAATAAATGATTACCTAAATTATCTTTGCTCAGTGGATCTTCAGTACTTTCATCTTCAATTTTAGTTTCTGAAACGTCAGTAAGGCTTTCCTCGATCACAGGGAAAGATTCTTCCACGTTGTCGTCATATTCCTCCTTAATAAATATTGCATGAGCACTGGCCTTACTTTCTGTGACTTTTTTGCCTTTTCTTTTTATATTAGTCTCCTTTTTATCTTTCATCTTTTTTAATGAACCTGGAACAAATGAAAAGATTATGATTAAAGACACTTCTAATAAAAAAAAACAAAGATTTAAAATAGTTTAGTTTGTGACAAAAGCGATGATCCCAAATAAGATAATTATTTTCTGTACAAGGTGAAAGAAAAACAAAAATCTAATACGTTGGTAATAGATACTAAAATAACAGGAAATATATAACAGACTTATTTTATTTCAAAACGGTTTTTATTGGCTTAATAATATGTAGATATGGATATAGATATATTTGAACAAAAATACGTTTTATTATAAATCGTGAATTCAGATAATTTTGTTCTTATGTATTATACGAAAATATATTTTTCGTTATGTATCTCCTTCATGCCTTTGTCTTAGTCACTTTCTCTACGTAAATCACGAAAAGTTCTTGCTGCGTCTAAAATACATATTTTAATTATATTCTTTTGACATTCCAGCCTAGGTACCTGCAAAATAAATATTTATTTAGAAAAGATAATATAATAAATAAATAGTCAAGTCTAATTATGAATTTATATAAGTAAAAAAGGTAAATGATTTTAATAATTTCAATTTTAGTACAAATTTAAATTGTTTATTTTCAAAAGAACATTACAATATGGGAATACAAGGTAAATATTACTTGTTTACATTGAAAGAGTTAAACAGCATTTTGTAATTAAACTTGATATACTTTATTAAAAAAATATAATTTAATTGTATTCGTTAACTACTTAGAAAAGTTAAATTATAACGCTTGCTGTATGACAAGTAATACTCAACATAAATTTTTTACCATTTACGCTGTGAAATGATTTCTTTCATAGAATCTTGAATTCGTAACGATCAGAATACTACGTATACATGATATTTTTTCCAAATTATTAAAAAATTAATTTATTTTAAATTATTATAAATACTAATATTTCAATAAAACTAACGTTATAAAAAAGTTAAACTAAATAAGCAGGTCCCGACCGCTTTAACATGTGATTCTTATAAAAAAAGAACATTTACAGGTAAATTACAATGTCGTTTTTTAATCTTAAAAAGTATAAAAAGTTAAGGAATGTCGATTACTTCAACGCTAAAACTAAGTCATATACATATCTATAAAGGTTCGTTTTTAAAGAAGAGTAGAAAAGATTACAGAAAATAGTTGTAACATTAGAATATCAATGGGATTCGAAAACTTAAAATATTATCTTTTCGCAGTAATTCAATTACAAGTATCAACGAAAGGATTCCGTAGCAAAGTGTAAATAACAATTCTAATCGTAACTCTTATTCAAATATAACGCTGTGACTTGGCGTTTAAACTTCTCGTCTCGCTATATATTAACCCTGTACAAGAAAATTAAACTAAATTTACTAAACTAAAATGACATCTTAACTGTGTACCATAAACCTAATGAAATAGAGTCAATTTTCACATGTAAAACAAATTAACTCTTTCTCAAAGTTCATCAACACATAATAAACATTAACCCTGCGACTTTCCCTTGTCAGTCTGGAGATTGTCCCCTGACGGCTTGACCTTGGGACACTTGTTCCTCCTGAGATGATAGCTCAGTTGCCTGAGTGTGAAGCACCGCCTGCCACAGAGCCTGCAGGTGAACTTGTCGTCGTCGGGGAAGAGCTGAGGATGCCTGACCCTCAGGTGCCTCACCATGTATATCTTGACATACGTCGAATACTTGCAATGCTCGCAATTGCAGAGTACTTTGTTCATGCAGATCTGCTCGTAGTGTGCCCTCATGTGCTTCTCGTGTTTGTAGCGCTTGTCGCAATTCGGACACTTGTGATAGTCGCTGGGGTCGATCTCCTTGTGCACGTTGGCCTCATGATCGATGATCAGGTCACGCCTACGCGACTTGTACGGGCACTTCGAGCACCTGAATATCTCGCGGCCACCCTTGCCACAGGTCTCCAGATGCTTCCGCAGGAAAGACGGCCGCTTGAACAGCTTGTTACAGCTGTGACAGCTTACGTAAGACAGCAGACCCTTTTTGGCCAACGATAGCTTCTCGCCGGGTATCGCCGTGAGGCTGTGCTCGGATCTTTGGTGCTGGATCATCGTGGCCTTGTCGCTGGCGACAAAGCCACAGTTGGGGAAGTCACATGTCTTCTCGCGTATCTTAGGTATGCACATGGTGTTCACGTGGTAGATGGCGCCACCGCGGCTGAACTCACCGTTGCAGACCTTGCAGCGGTATACGAGGTCGGCATGGCATGTCACGCACGTGTAGTATCCGTGCGCTCTGGAGTAGTCGTGACCCAGGATGCCGCAATTCGAGCAGAGCAGGTCCGTCTGTTGACCCAATACTGAAACAGGGCGTATTTTAGGTACAACCTCACCGATATTGAAAAATTCAATTGATTTTCGGTGGTCTCAATAGTATATATTATCGTCGCTTCCGAATAGAAAGGTGTTATCTGAGAATCCGCCCGTAAAAGGCCTTGTCTGGAAATCCGCTTGTAGAAGGAGTTATCTCGTAAGAAAATTCACGTAGCTTTTCACAGAATCGACCGAGATAACGCCTTTTACGAGCGGATAGACACATAACGCATTTCTATTCGGAAGTGAAGAATTTAATAGACTTTTAAGTGAAAATTCTCAAAAAAGAAAAAAAAAACTTTTAAACTAAATTGAAATATTGAATACTATCAAGATTTTCGGTTGTAATTACATAAATGAAAAGTTACCTGATTGATTCCTAGACGGAGGCTTCCTCTTGATCGTTTCTTTATGTGCATTTAATTTAATCTTCTTTATTACTATTTTGCAGGTACTCGGATCCTTACCCGTTTTCTTACTGTCACTCGTACTCGGATCCTTACTCGTACTCGGATCCTTACTCGTTTTGTTAATTTTTTTTCTCGCTTTCTTACTTTCACTCGTACTTCTGGAATTTTTTCACGAGGCTCACTTGCGCTTCTCATTGGAACAAATTCATTTGTTGATAATGTGTCCATTGAACAGTCCGTCAGTACTAGGTAGTCGAAATCACCAGCAATCTGAAGTTCTTCTTTTATAATTGATTGCTGTCTGGAATCTTCGTCAAAGTCCAGGGGATCTTTTTCTATACATTAAATACAAACAATGATTATTTTTAAGATACTGAAATGATAACATTTTGATTAAAATACTTACCGAGTGACATTGAATCTGATATACTATAACTTTTACTTGTTTCGTCAAAGATAAGGGGATCTTTCTCTAAAAAAAAAAATCAATATTATAGATATTACGTTGACATTGAAGATTTAGTATATAATTAATGACTTATAGAAAACCTTCTGTAAATTCATTCAGTTGATCACTTTGTTTAGTTTCGGTAACATTCAGCGGATCCTTCTCCTCTGCTGTAAAAGACAAAAATTAATAAACGTCTACTTCCAAAGTAAAATACAATAATATGTTAAATTGATACTAACTGATTGTAACATTTTGGTTCTCCTTTTGACTTTGGCTTGAGTTGGTAGCATTACCTTCTAAAATAAAAAAGGTAAAAAAATATGTAAAATTAAAAGTTTTAAGATGTACTTTTGCAGTTTTAGAAAAATATGTATGTATACTTACCCAAAGTTATAGTTCCAATTTCTTTTTGGGCTGCCTTTTTTTCTTCCTTGTTTCCTACTTTCTCCGTTGGCAATTCTTTACCTAAACATAAAAAGACTCATTAATTATCTGGTAAGAAAAAGTGTGTCTTATAAATCTGTTAGTAATCCTGTTAGTAAATTAAGCTATTTTATATTTGCTACAATATTATACAAAAGTTTATAGAATATTTAGTTCAATTCTACATCTACCATAGTATTAAATTTTACTCCAATTATATATTAGTAAATATTTGCGGTAAAATAAATAAGTTGCTTACGTCAATGTACAATATATTTTTATTATGAAATAAAACAAATTTTATAGTGATAATGTTTTTTTTTTTAATTTTTATTCGAATTTTCTGCTTAAAATTTAGAAAGATATTGCATCTTAAAACGTTTTCCAGGTCCATGTATACGTTAGCGTTTGTAACTTTTCTTCTCCATAATACTTTTTGTTTATGACTCAATATTTTTTGTCTGTTTACTCACGTATAAAGCTATCGTCAATACCTAAAAAATAAAGAAATTAGTAAATTTATTTTAATAATTATGATATGGTAATGTACAAAATCAAGTGAGGAAGTTGAGAGAAAGTAGAAATAATTGAGCATTAGTTTTATTAATCTTTTTTACTTTATTAAGACGCACATTATTCCGTTTACCATTTAGTACAAATATAATATGATTTACTTAGATTATTATACAAATCGACTTTATTAAACTACATTGGTAGACGACGTCAATTTTTTTTAAGAAGGTTCATGCGCGACTCTCTAGTCAAAGCAGTGCTAAATGAAGAGGTTACGTAAAATTTAAAAAATTCATCGTTGTAATGTGATTTATTTATTGAAAAT
>JAPYZP010006839.1:0-27165 GCA_030522985.1 Torymus sinensis
ATTGGGACAGTAACAAAAAATCCTAATAATTTTTTGAGGAAACTTTTGCAAAGGTCTCACGTTTACCGATTCTTTTGCGTTTTGAATTATTTTCTTTTGCTACCTTTTCTTTTGAATCCTTACTCGTTATAATTTACATGGAGAAATGGATCCGCTATTTAAATGACGAAATAATTAAGAGTTTCATAAAAAAAAATGACAATTCAAATTTATGACAGTTTCATTTCTTCTTAGTATTACATACAGATATTCAAATATCTTTTTTCAATGTTTATGTAGATTCTCAAATGTATATTCAAAATATTTTAAGTTTTTCATCAATAAGTTTCGAACAATCTAAGCGTAAACTATCTGGAATTCATGTCAGAAAATACATTTTTCGCACTCTCCCCCATCTCAAACAACCATTTTCCCCAGAGCTCGAAAATCAACAAAACCGCTAATCTCAATGTCATGTCCGGGCCAACAGGTACAGTACCTCAACGAGGAGCACGTGTTCACGCCCGAGCAGATCACAGCGATGCTCTTCACCAAGCTGAAGGAGATATCGGTGACGGCGCTCCAGACGGCGGTGAACGACTGCGTCATCTCCGTGCCGTCGTACTTCACACAGGCCGAGCGCCAGGCTCTGCTCGACGCGGCGCGCATCGCCGGCCTCAACGTGCTGCGCCTCTTCAACGAGACCACTGCCACCGCGCTGACCTACGGCATCTACAAGCAGGATCTGCCTGCCACCGATCAGGCGCCCAGAAACGTCGTCTTCGTCGACTGCGGCTATGCCAGCCTGCAGGTGTCCATCTGCGCCTTCCACAAGGGCAAGCTGAAGGTGAGATAAATCTATCGAATCGTTTGGCAGAAGGGAAATTAAAAAGCAATTTATACATAACCTTTCGATATCAAATAACTATTGTATTGAGCAACGAATCGATATCCACAGATGCTGGCGAGCACAGGAGACAGTCAGGTGGGCGGCCGCGAGATCGACGCCATCCTTGCCGACTACTTCTGCAAGGACTTCCAGGCGCGCTACAAGATCGACGCGCGCAGCAATCCGCGCGCCTACCTGCGCCTCCTCAGCGAGGTGGAGAAGCTGAAGAAGCAGATGTCGGCTAACTCGACGAAACTGCCCATCAACATCGAGTGCTTCATGGAGGAGAAGGACGTGCACGGCGACCTGCAGCGCGTCGACATGGAGTCCATGTGCGCCCACCTCTTCAAGCGCGTCGAGAGCACGCTCAAGCAGTGCCTCGCACAGTCGAGTGAGTGACGTTTTCTCAGTGAGGGTTGTGTGGGTGACTCGAACCTGGTTTATCGGGTTGTTTGGATTTTTTACTAGCTTTTGAGTATTGTTTGGCTGACGCTTTCAACACTGTGGGAGTCATACGTGGGCTCACACGGGTTTGATCGTTTATTTTATTCGGTTTATTGCAAAGTTATAAAAAAAAAGGTTAAAGTATATAATGAGAAAGCGACAAGCATTTATATTTTACAACGGAAAATTTAATATGGAAGTATAATAATTTTATTGTAGCTTATATTGAGACTGTAAGTTTATGGCAGTTCTTCGTTAAGTTCTTGTAATTTTATATTTAAATAGTATGTTAATGTGATAAAACTCGACGTTTTTGATTTAAAGCTCAATTATGTTTGATAATTCTTTTATAACTAAAGTTTAGGTTGACCATTCTTTCATTTTTATTCTTTGGTACTATGTAATGCCTTAGTGATTTTTATACATTATTAGGATTAATGTGCAAAAGCAGGGTAAATTTTATTTGACATTAAAAGTAATGTAGAGGAATAAAAGAGCTACCTATTAAAAAAAGCCTTCGACAAAACATACTCAAGCAATCCACTTTAGTAGGGAATCAGTTACAATATCCTTTAAATGAAATCGTTAACACCTTATATTTTATTGTGAACGATTATTTAGTCGATAGACTCAATCTACGTATATTCATGTTTTTACATTTTCCTTTGTTTCCAATAATTTACTAACTTCTCCAATACTTTCTATCTTATACTAATCGCAATCACCATCCATTTACAGAGCTCAAGCTCGATGACATCCACTCGGTGGAGCTGGCCGGTGGCTCGAGCCGTGTTCCCGCCATCAAGAAAGTGATTGAGGACGTCTTTGGTAAATCTTGCTCCACGACTCTCAACCAGGACGAAGCGGTGGCACGTGGTTGTGCTCTCCAGTGCGCCATTCTCAGCCCTGCCGTACGCGTGCGTGACTTTGCCGTCACCGACATCCAGCCGTACCCGATCAAGCTCACCTGGGACGCCAGCCAGGGCGAGGCAGGGTGAGTTTACAGATGAAATAGTTTGCCGGACGTTTATCGTAGATATATTTACTATTTTTTATCGTTTCAAACATTAAGATTGATGTGGAAATGTAGCGCGATTAAAAGAACGGGGAAAACTTTTGAATCAGTAATATTGCGATCACACACTTAGGTCACACCTATCTGTGACCTAAGTAGTACTTTTTTGCAACGTGTTTATCGCACTCGCTACGCTCCTGCGCTGACCTCACGGTGCAAAAAAGGACTACTTAGGGCACGGATATGCGTGACCGCGGGCTTTGGGCAGACAGTGATATAAAATGCTATACGATACTTGTGAACTAAGAGCACTCTGCATGACGTAAAAGTGCTACCTAGGTCACACGTATCGTAATGTACTATTTGGTTTTTGTTTGTTACATTGTTTTAATTATACAACGCGATGTTTCAGAGAAATGGAAGTCTTCGAACAAAATCATCCTATTCCCTTCTCCAAGATGCTCACGTTCTACCGTGCCAGTCCATTCACTTTAACTGCCAGTTACAGCCATCAGCCACCAGCATATCCTACCAGCAACATTGGTAAGATTTTTTTTTTTAATTTAGATTTTATTATAGCTATCAAAATATATTAAAATCCATTTTGTTACTTCAATAAGTCATAAATAAGTCTGAGAACTCGATTACTAAAAAATTTTGTATATTTGCAGGTATGTTCACCATCAAAGACGTGAAGCCCAACAAAGAAGGCGAGTCGTCAAAGGTTAAGGTCAAGGTCAGGATAAACCTGAACGGAATTCTGACGATAGCCTCGGCTTCTCTCGTTGAGAAGCGCGAACCCACGCAACAAGAGAAAGAAGAGGAGGAGCAGCAGCAACAGCAGGACGGCATGAATGCCGAGCAAGCGGCGCCCGATCAAAAGAGCGACAAGACTGATCAGGATGCTCAGGCGAAGGAACCACCTGCGCCAGAGGTAAGGGCTTCATATTTTTCTCTTCTCTTATTTCCTCAAAAATTTTTCATGTTCGTTTAAATGGGAAGTCTTAACTATATCGAGCACGTTCAATTTTGGTTTTTGGAACGGTTTTGCTTTCTTGCGATTCAACGAAAAATAGAGTGGATTTTAAAAAATAAAACAGGCGAAACGGAATTTAATTTTTTAATTTTTTCATTTTATTTATAGCAACTTGTTATTTTACAACAAAAAAAATCTGTAAGTTTTGTAAAATAATATTTTTTTTATGTACACTTTCAATCGTATCACACTCTTGGAATCAAGAAACAAAATCGCTTCTACTAACACTATCTTTGTGTCTTTCAAACTAAATTTTGTCAACAAGTCCTAAATCTAAATGTTATTTTTCTCGTCAACTTGCAATCTGCTAAACCCATCTTAATATTAGTTTTAAAGTAATACATCGATGCAAACACAGACCGTCAATTAGTGATCGTAGCGAAAGAAACAAAAGTCGATGTCGAAGTTAACTGCATCGCACTGTAGAGAATGATCACAATTTTACGTTTTAAGTACATACGCGTACATATGTGTGCACATAGACTGGCCAGAGCAAATATTACGTAAAGAAGAAAGAAAGAAAAAAAAAACAAAACGTGTGTTGTCTCTGTTATGATCTAGGTGAAAATGGATACGATGCGGCGGAAGTCGGATGACGATGAAGCCAAGGGCTCGTCCTACTCCTCCAGGATAAAGAGTGCTTTTTCTTGGTTCAACTCGGTACGCGACACACACTTATTGCCACTTACTTGGACCCATACGCGTACACACTCTCTACTCTCAATTTGTTGTGTCTTGTACGTTTTAACGGCAAAAAAAGAGATGACGAAAATTATGCGCACTTTGCTGAATTTCGCTTGTTTAGTTTCACCTTTTCTCTCTTTTCTCTAAAAAAAAAAGAATGCATGTACATATGATAATCACACGGAGATGAGTCATAATATTGCATAAATTCATTTTTCAAAGAATAAATGGGTAGAATAGCTTTCAATGGAAAATAACGTGTAATATATAACGTTTCATTCATTCATGCAATTATAAAGTCTTTTAGATATTTAAATACTCTTTCTGTATGAAAAATACTGAACTGAAATATTAAAAATGAATTTATTCAATATTCACCATGTTCGTCTAGCAAGTATTAGTATCAGTACTTATATATAATAATCATTGTGTATATTGTTCGTAATTTTTCCTTTAGAATTCCACTTACTTAATTTCTTTTTTACTTAACTTCCAAAAAGTATATTAGAAAAAACTATAAAAAAGATTTCTGAAATTTTTTGCAATTTATGTTTGCATTTTAGATTTTTTTAATCTTTGCGCGTAATAATTTTTTTTTTTTTAAAGTGTCAAATGGTTAAATTATTTTCTTTTTTTTTAATAAATGTAAAAACACGTCTTTATGTAAAGTACTTATATTGTAATATTGAACTCGGAAACTAAATATTTTGAATGTTATTTGCTAGATTAAATAACACTTATATTTGCTCTTTTAGCTTTGGCAAATTTCAAGTTTTAAGAAATGAGTTTTTTGGAGATGTCAATGTTTTTTTAAAAAGAATCTTTATTCAAACGATGAATTTTTGACGTTTCAATGTAAATGTAATGCTATTTAAAAATCCGTTTTCAACTGAATTTTTCGTGCATTCTTTTATTGATCACAACTCCGTTGTGTTTTTGGTTTTGTATTCTTTTTGTTTTTTTGTTGACAAGAGCCAAGTAGGAGGATTAATCGCGATCTAATTGCACGCAATACACTTTTTTCACATGTATCGAACGGTTAAGAAAGCCGATGATAATTTTCAGTGTTGAACAAAAAAAAAAGTACCAAATTAGGATCATTTCTTTCTGATGGCTTTATGCAAAATTGTTTGTAAATTAGGAAAAGATTCGAAAGAAATTTGGTGCGTAGCATATGGGTCCAAGATAAAGTTGTGTCACGTACTGTCTCTTTCTCCTCCCATTTTTTTAATTATTTTTTTTCAGTCTGATGTTAATAGTGTCAGTGACTGTATCACAACATGCAAACGAAACTGGACTATGAAGAATTATGATTTAAATTTGGTTCCAAATTTCTGAGTTGGCTCTGTTTCTGTAACATGCGAATTTCATAAATTTTGTTCTTTGTTTGATTTATTGTTTTTTTTTTATTTATTGTTATTTATTTATTTACAATTATAACATGCCACACGCTAAAGAAATGCATTCGATGCATTTACAACTTTTTTAGATAGCATTATATTTCAAGACTTGAGTCCTTCTCGTTTGAGGAGAACATCTTTCATACCGACTAATGCATTTTACTACTACTATTATTATTATTATATATATTACTATTAACCAAAAACATTTTCACGCAAGTTCATTATACTTTAATCGTGCAAGTTGCTTTGTGTCAGTTACTGTTCTTACGTGCGACGCTTCTCCATACAGTTGTTAACGGTCTCCTTTTTTGTTTTACTGACTTGATATACGATCAAATCTTCCGCAGCTTAGAGAAACGGAAAAATTGATATTAATTAATATTTGACGATCCGATTGCGGTAACGACAAAGATTCACGTGGTACGTGCGAACTGTGTTTCAGGGCGACGAGAAGGGTGAAGACGGCAAGGGCAAGGTGAAGGTGCGCCATATCGACCTGCCCATCGATGTGCGCGGACACGGCCTGTCCCAGAAGGAACTCGATAATGCCCTCGAGAAAGAGGTAAAATTTGTATTAATTTCGTTTTTATTGTTCCTGTTATTTCAGCGTATGAATGGTTAAAGTTAGTGTCAGTTATAAGGTTCCTTGGCGCATAGTTTTTTTTACTTACCGTTTCAATTAGGGATTTTCACTAATTATTCTAGTCAGCTAATTCAATGAAAAACTAACTCAAAATAACGGTAAACGATAAATTGGAGATAGATATCTATAATGTCAATTTCATGTTTGTATTTTATATATCAAGGAGCGCGAGAGCGCTCTGAAGGCAAGTATAAGCCTGAGGGGGTGACCATGTTCCCATTATACGTTTAAACTAGTTATCGAGATCTTGAAAAGCTGATTGTTTATTTTATAGTTCCAATATAATATTAATAATGTAATCACATGAATCAAATTATTTGTCTTGAAAACTTAATTATTAATTCTACATCAATGTCAGCACTTAATGTACTTAGAGTATTTTAAATAATTCTAATGACAGTCGCAAGGCCGATATTATCAATGTTACTGACCTTTAACTAGAACAAAAGACAGTAACAACCAGTCGATTGTTAACTTGAAATTGTTTTATGTCTGTTTAATTTTAGCGAATATGCACTGCGTTCTAAGACTAATTTCATTAAAAAAAACTATTCTTTTATGAAGAAAGACTGGATTGCATAACAATTTCTAAATTTTTACATTTTAACGTCATGGCCTAGAATCAAGTAGCTATAAAATACAAATAAGTAAATGGATTAACGAAAAGTAGGTTGAAAAAGCGGGGCTTGGCCGGGAAAAGAACGACACGTAAACATTGTGTATAAGACACAGTCGCGTGTAATTGACGGGTTGACTATAGCGTCGCAATCGATTTAAAAGGGCCGCGTTAAAGTAAGCCCGCTAATCGTGTAAACCATGTTAACAGCGTTACTTTTTTAAGTTCTGACCGACTCTAAGTAAAAATTCTTAAAAGTGTTATCGAAACTTCAAATATTAATATTAATTAATTACCCTAAATTGTTATATATTATCAGATAAATTATGACAAAAACTTGGTCATATTCAATTAAATATTTTCATATAGGTAAACTTGGTCATTCAAAACGTGCGCCATCGAACTACAAATAACTGAAACTCAAAAAGTACACGATTTACAATACCTTCCAGTGTATACACAATTACTTAAAATTTTGGCATTTCAGTGCAAGATGGTAGCTGAAGACAGGCAGGAGAAGGAGCGCATTGACGCGCGCAACGCCCTCGAGGAATACGTCTACGACCTTCGTTCCAAGATCGCGGAAGACGATCAGCTGGCGCCGTTCATGATCGAGGCCGATCGGGAACGACTGTACCGGCAGCTCGACGACACCGAGAACTGGTTGTACGAGGAGGGCGAGGAGTGCCAGAGGCAGGTCTACTCCGACAGGCTGGCCCGACTTAGGGTGAGTTGTTTTTTTCGTTTTACTGAGGGGTTGATGTGGTGGGTAGAAGGTGGGATTACGAGATGGGTTTTAGCAACACGTTTTTCATTATAACAAGAACAAAGAATATATACCTAAAGACATTTTCTTAGTTAATATTTTAAACATTGTTATTGGAAAATACCATTACCTACTATAAACATAACATAGAAAAAACATTTTGTTCACTTTTCACAAACGTGAAAAGTATGTTAGAACACTTAAATAATTAAATTATGTGCTATAAATTGAAGTAAATTGTTAATTTTATTACATAACTTTTTCCTACCTAATATGTAAGAGAATAAATTTCGCAAACTCAGCATGAATGTCAATAGTAGTGTCAAGATTCCATTATTGTTTTACTCATATAATTAATTTTAGAATGAGTTTCCAGAAAATTTTTACTCATAATAATTTGATACAAAAAAAATACCATCATCACTCAATCCTTGGCCTTTCCTGATTTCAGTCCCAGGGCGAGCCGATCAAGGACCTCAAAATCGAGTACGAGAGCCGAGGCCCGGCGATGGATGCACTTGCCGCCTACCTGCAGCTGGCCAAGAAAGCCGTCGACCAGATCCGCGCCTCGCACCATGCCAAGGACGACAAATTCGATCACATCACCGACGAGGATCTGAAGAAGGCGGAACGCGCGATACAGGATAAGTGGCAGTGGCTCGAGGAGAAGCGCGTCCAACTTAACCAGACGCCACGCACTCAGCAGCCGCCTATCTATGTCAATGAGATCCGGACCGAGAAACAGGTGAGATTTCTCTACAAATTAAGTATTTTCATTAAATATAGTTTTGAAAATTTATATTAACGTTTTATCTAAATATTTGTCATTGTTCTGGTATTCTGAAAAAATATTACCTCCATTTGTTAACTTACTGTTTGCATATTTAAATAAATTAAGATAATTAAACAACATTTTTGTATCAGACTCTAAATAAGTCGTAATAAAATTCTTTGACACGAGTATAACATCCAATCTCAAACTTATCTAATCGTATATTTTTTTTTATTTTTTCTAGTCACTTGAGAGTGTAATAAACCCAATCATCAGCAAGCCCAAGCCCAAGGTCGACCCGCCCAAAGACGAAAAGAAGGAAAAGTCGGGCGACAAGGCCCAGCAGAACCAGAACAGCAATCAGTCGGGCAACGATGAGATGGACGTAGACCCTAACTCGGCGGCGGATGGCCAATAATAAAATCGAAAGCGACCGTCGCGCGCACACGCCACAACCACACATACACACACTCACTCACCCACCTCTCATTACTTTTGATTAACGCGGGAGAGTACCAATGTATAACGGAAGAAGGGAAAGACGAGAGAAAGAGAGAGAAAAAGAGACAGAGAGACGTCGAAAACTTGTCAAGGCATATTCATACATGTACAACATCATCGTACGCCGGCACCAACTAATTGAGCAGCAGTAACAGAGTCGTTGTGTCGACAAAAGCATGGCGACGACGAGTAGACACTTAGCTGGACTATCATTATTATTACCATCGTGGGCATCTTTGCGTTGGTCACTGTTAAACGTTTTTATAAAAGTGATCGAGGGAGCGAGCCTTGAAAGTTATTTTTGTACTGGACGATTAGGAGGTGAAAATTCAACGTGAAGTAAGATAGTTCGACATTTCGCCTGTTGCTTTTTTGTCATATTTTGTAAGTTTACGGAAACGTATGCAGTACAAAATTTCCAGCTCTATCGGTCACTTTTGTGAAATTGTCAAAGGTAGCAGTAGAGGCATATGGCATCGAAAAATCGGAAGCTGCCCACGATGCACATTTTTTTTTCTAGTTTTCTTACACAATCGTCTATATACAATTTTTTTTTCTGCTGGCGAGGAGAAATTGTTAACAAGAAAATGGCCAGAGGCGTTATGAAGAAGCATGTACGCAGACACCTCGGAGTCTAATCGACGATAGAGTGACATCATTTTCGACCCTATTTGATCCCAGATCAATGTAATTTTCTTTTCTCTTTCTTTTTCTTATTCTTTTTTTTTATAATTTAGAAACAAATAATGATTACTGATCAATATGTAATATTGGCTTTGTATTTCGTACTCATTAGATGGTAGATGTTCGCGACGACAGCATATAATAGTTGTTTAGGTAACAATTTTTATCATCGAACACAAAAAAGTATATATCGTCAAGAGCCGCCGGACGTTCGACGGCACATGTGTGAACGCAAAATTGTGTTTATTGTAATACGCCGTAGTGTGTCTGTGTATAGCTGACGCTGACTGGTGGCTACTATGTCGGTGCCTTTGGAAGAAGGATTTGCTTGTTTCCTTTCCTCGTACTTAAACGTCGTGATCGAGACGACAGACCCTTCGAAGTTTCCGATGCACCGCGAGCTAGATTGCAAGAGAGTGTGAAAGAGTGAAAGTGAACGAAAGAGCACGTATCGTCCAGGGAAGAAAAATTGTACATAGTTATTTATAAACGTACGTTATCTCGTATTAATCATAAGTACCTATAACTTATACATAGAACTGCGTCATTATGTACAAAAGTTTAGGATTACAACTGAAGCAATTTATATGAAAATTCTCAAGTATAATTTTTACTGAATCTATTAAACATAATGTAATAATTGTTTATAATTTTTCTTCCCAGGTGTATCTAATTTTCATAGTCCTAGAGCCGAAACGGTGTGCAAGTTGGGAGGTTTTTTTTTCAAAATGAACGAATTAAGGAAATGAACTGTGTGACAGCTGAAAGTAGACCTAATAATTAAAGCTAAATTAAAAATGAAATTAAGTAATGACTTAGGGTAATATCGCTGGCGATTTTATGTATTTAACAACGCATATTATGAGTTTTCTTCATTCCATCGGTTTGTTAGCCCAACGGAGCCACAATATTGTCACGTGTAAATCGTGTCTTGCATTTATGGATACTTAAATAAAATGATAATCTCAAAACAAAAAAAAAAATAAAAACAAAAAAAAATGAAGGAAGGAAAAGAAAAAAGGGAATCCAAGAGAAAAATTCAGTTTTATTCTGTATACCCACACTCATACTTTATATAGAAACACATTAAGGTATTTTGCAATTAATTGTAGTTATAATTAGTTCAAGGTATTATTAGGAAGAATTCTTAGGTGATAAAGCTAAATGCTGCATAAAAGCAACAAGCTTAAGCGTACCATCTGTACAGTAAATTTTTCATTCTATAAAACTAAGCTAGGAATCATCTTTCATATGATACCTTACAGGATCTCAAATTTTTATCAAACTCCTTTTTTTCTTTTTATTCTTTTGTTCAATATGATTTGCATTACACCAGTTAATTTGCTGTTAGCTGCACTTTTGTTCATTGATTTTGTTCCTTTTTATTTTGTAAAAGTGAAAAGCGAAAGGAAATCGCACGAATTGGTACCTTGGAAAGAAGATGAAATCCATTGTAACTGTACAATAAAAACAAGCTTATCTAATATAAAAAACTTGGTCCATTTACTTTATCAAAACAATAATTCCCTCTCTCATTACAACTATATTATATATTAATGCTTTTAATATAATATTTAAGTAAATATATATAAAAAGCACCGCACTTAATCTGCCTTCGTCTGAATCTTTGATGGAGTATCAAAATATGCTCTGTATATGAATGCTCCTAAAGCAACGTGTAACACGATCACTGCTACTCCTGCTGCATAAACATTGCTTGCCACAGTGCTGAGTCCAAACACCGCTGAAAATTCAATTCATAAAGATACTATCATAAGAAAAAGATATTGCTTTTATTAGTTAGATAGAATTTCGTATATCTTGTTGAATATTATACTTAATATTAGCTTTGTTAGTACTTATTAAAAATATTTCTAAATAAATTATTTATTGTTCTGAATTAAAAAATAAGAAATACTATTTTTCTAGTATTTAATGGTTATTTCATAATTGAATATAAAGCTTACCATCGAATATGAAAATTTTGCTCATGAAAAACGATATCACAGGAAATGCTATTATTACCATACAGTGGATTAGCACCGTTTTGAATACTTGCAGCTCAGTGGGTTCCTGAAATAGAATGAAAAATGCTTAGGTTTGTATTTTCTGTAAAGTGGAATCACTCTACTAAATTACTAACTTTGATGGTCATTTCACTAAAATATATAAATTACAGAGGAATTGTGTTATAATTGCCAAAAGTAGAAGTAATTTTATATGTGTAAGCTACATTTGCAATAAATTATTGTATGACGTTAGTTTAGAATAATTATGTTATTTCTACCTTTTCACCAGCCATAGCTACTTTGTACTTAGACCAATTGTTAGATGACAATTGATATGTTATAATTTATGTGACAACAATCACATAACCAACAAAAAAGAACTTTTTTATCGTTATCTCGTTAAGTTTACTTCGAAGAACGGAATGTCTCTATACTTAAGTACAACTTAACTCATTCGTGGGTCTGTAAAGCGAAGATAATTACTTCAGCCACATTGTCATTGTCAAATTGAAGTTTTTGTGAATAATGTAAAACACGGGATATCTTTCCACTTGCCGGACGTCACAAGACCTAGAGGTTAGCCGAATCTTGAAACATCAATCGATACCACTCCCACGCTCCCACATCCAACGATCCAACCCACGTCATTCTGTATCTCGAAATCTCGATTCTCGATATCGTCACATAATGGTCATATGAAATGTGATTGTCATTAAGATTGTCATAACTTTTCTTTTGACCTGTCCTGACCATTAAAAAATATGCTTAAAACAGAAAAAACGAAGTTTTCCTACGTGTAACAATTAGTATTAAAGATTATTGTAAATTTTTTTTATTAATTACTTACCATAATGAATTAAAGCGTAATTTGTAGAGAAAAATTCTAATCGCGGTGGCAAACTCCAAAAAAGTTGCCACCGAATTTTCAATTTTTTTTTACAAAATAGGTACGCTTTTATTTTCATTATACTTACAAGGATCAGAGTGTAACGAGCAAAGAATATTATAAAAGTAGACATTAAAAATATGAATTTTTCAGGAAATTATAAGCAATTAAATATAGCGTAAGAAAATGATTGAAAATACGATCCATATAGATATAATCCTATGTTAAAAGGCAGCCATATTGCTTTTTGAGCGCTGCCATGATTGGTCGGCTCAAACTAGGGCCTCTGTGCGCGTATATACGCACGCTTAGAATTTCTAGTAGCTTAAAAAATGAAGACAAATTTTTAACCATTATTAATAAATATACAGTTCTACGTTAAAGTTAGGGTGCCACTATAACTGCCCCACCTTCCCCTACAGAAACGCCTGCATTGCCCGTTGGCCATTGTATAGACTACGGTGCTGATTGGTTGATATTCGAATGGCCAGTATGTGCCAATGTGGGTCAGGTGGCTCAGGTCATTGGTCAGTGTCATCAGATCAGTCTGACGCGGATCCTTATTCCTCAAGCACTCAACAGTTGACACACACACGCTAGAGCAGCAGCTGCGGGTTGTTGTGTCGCATCTTGTTCGTTGTTGATTTTCCAAAATATTTCAGAATTTTGTTAATTTAAAAAATGAATGCTACTCCGGCACAAGCTGCAGCAGCAGCGGCGGTGGCGGCTTCCAGTTCCAAGGTAAGAGATTTCAGAATGCGCGATAACCTAGAATAGTTTGAAATTCGTCATTTAGCATGCGTAAGATCGAGTTTGATATTTTGATTTTTTGTTTATTGAATGGCGACAAATTATTGTTTTAATTGTTTGACTGCAATTTATTTCTATGCATTTTGACATTTTTTTTATCTTCAATATCTTCGACTTTAAATTAAATTTATATAATTTTTTTTCACAATTCTATAAACAATTTTTTTAGCAAATAAAATTTTTATATTAATAAAAATATAACTGTTTCAGCCACAAGCACAAAATGTGACACCTCCACCTCAAATACAGGAATATAGTATAAGGGTGCCAAAGTAAGTTTCATTCTTTTGACTCATATTTTACTGCTTTGTATTTATATGCAAATTTAATATGTACCAATATTTTCAGAAATAACAAGAAAAGATATAATGTCATGCGTTTTAATAATGTATTAAAAGTCGACTTCAAGGAGTGGAAGCAAGTCAAAATGGAGAGAGAAAATAATATGAAAGATTTCAGAGGGGCTGAGGAAGAAATGCCAAAATTTGGAGCTGGATCTGAGTTTGGCAGAGATGCCAGAGAAGAAGCCAGAAGAAAAAAGTTTGGGATTACGAGTAAAAAATACAAATCAGAAGACCAGCCATGGATTTTAAAAACAAATGGAAAAACAGGAAAGAAGTTTAAAGGTACCCGAGAAGGAGGTGTTAGTGAAAATGCAGCATATTATGTCTTTACACATGCTCCAGATGGGGCTATAGAAGCATTTCCATTAAATGAGTGGTAATTAATTTTTTGACATTATCTTAAGATTGAAGTATTATTGTATTCAAAGATATGTAATATTTATATGTAATTTTTTTTGTATTTAGGTACAACTTCCAGCCTATTCAAAGGTATAAAGCTTTGAGTGCCGAAGAGGCTGAGCAAGAATTTAGCAGGAGAAATAAAGTGATGAACTACTTTTCTCTCATGTTAAGAAAAAGATTGCGTAATGATGAAGATGGTGGCGAAGATGGAGATCTACTGGAAAATGAAAAAGGAAAGAAATCAAACAAGAAAGAAAAAGATTTAAAAATTTCAGAGATGGATGAATGGATGGACAGTGATGATGATGATGATGATGATAGTGAAAAGGAGGATAAGAAAAAATCAGATGACGAAGAAGAAGAGAAAAAAAAGAAAAAGAAAGGTGCTATAAAAAAGAAAAAAAAGAAAAATGCATCTGATGATGAAGCTTTTGAAGAAAGTGATGACGGAGATGAGGAAGGACGAGAATGCGATTATATCTCTGATTCTTCTGCTTCTGACTCTGAACTTGAGTCTCAAAAAGAAATCAAATCAGTTGCAGAGGAAGATGCACTGAGGAAATTATTAGCATCAGATGAAGAAGATGAAGATGAAGAAAATGCAGAGAAAAAGGATGATAGTGATAAAAACGAGGATGAAGAGGGAAAAGACAAGGATGACAAGGTTAGTTTTATCTCTATTTTTTGTACATTGCCTTTTTGTTAAAAATGTATCTATACAAATTTCATTTCCACGATTTAAACTAATTTAAAATATTTAAATTACAGGACAAGCCAGGAAAAAGCGGTGATAAAAAGAAAGACAAAAAGAAATCTAAAAAGAAAGAGGGTTCAGAGTCTAGCGACTTGGAGTCTGGAGCTGAACAACTTAAAGATAAAGAAGATAAAAAAGGAAGTACCCAGAGTTCTAGGTCTTGCACACCTATTCCAGGTAACTCTGGTACATCAGATGCGCAGAAGAGGCCTCTGAACTCACCAGATTTATTACAAGCGAAGAAACCCAAGCTTGAAAATAGCTACAGCTTGTCTTCATCTTATGTTTCTGGATCAAGGTACGTTATTAATTTATTAATAAATGACTTCTTGAAATTAATAAATTATAATAAGTTAAAATTTTTTAAATATACATAAAAATAATTTTACTATGATTACATTTATATATTCATCCAATTTTATTGAACTACACAATATCTTCCAAGTTGAAAAGTTATATCTCTATTGATAAAATTCTATTTATTTCATTTCGATAATTTAAAAAAACTAAAATATACAAAATATGTGAATAACTAACACATTAAACTTTTTACAGTGAATCTGGAATAACAGAGGATGCAGTAAGACGTTACCTTATGAGGAAGCCCATGACAACAACAGAACTTCTTCAGAAATTTAAATCAAAGAAAACTGGACTGTCGTCTGAACAAATCGTTACCATTATGACTAAGATATTGAAAAATATCAACCCAATCAGTCAAAAGATTAAGGGTAAAATGTATTTTTCAATCAAAGCACAACACCACTAGCGAATACGGGAGGGTTGCGAAAATTCAATTACTAAGAGTAAGTTAGTTTGTAAGTGAACATAAATTAGTCTAAAATTAAATTCATTTTAGTTTTATAGACTACAGTTGTATTGTAAAAAGTGTACAATTTTGCTGTGAATAACAAAGAACTGAATGTTTATCTTTTAGAGATTAATTATTTCTATATTCAAAATGTTTAATAAATCTTATTATTAAGACATTACTCATGCTGTAACTTATTTACTAAATTTACCATTCCTAAAAATGAATTTCTTTTATATTTACTTTGCATATACTATATTTTTATATTTTTAATCAAAATAAATAATGTAAAAATGTATTAATTTCATATTATAATTGTAATTATATGTAATTAAATTTTTATAAAAGAAATCTTTAATATTCTACAATAGGTAACATTTATGTATTCGAGATTTCGCACGATCACAGCTAAACGAAATATTGACTTTAGATTTTGAATTTAAGTCAGGATAGGAATTGTTATATAGTTATGAAACTAATGTTCTCTATTGCCTAATTCATTCGATTAAGTCGAGATTTGACGGAATTTTTTTAAGAACAACTATATTAGGGTGAAAACTGAAGAGATACAGTTATTATCAAATTTGGGCATATTAGAAATAACTTAATCTAGGTAATGGTTTACTATGAGTGATCAAGAATTCAAGTTCTACAATTGAACGAGTGAACCACTCATGCTTAAAGTCATCATCCGAGTCTGAAAAAGTCAATTGTTCCCTTGTTACAAATCGTACTTTTTTTACTAAGTGCAGGAATAGGATATTTTTTTGCATGATAAGTGGATGGGTATATCGAGTCGTCATAACGGGAGACTAATCACTTTTCCTCCCGCAACTGCGGAAAACCTTGCTAGACGCTCGAAATATTCGACTTTCTATTCACTTTTCTATCCAGGAAAAGGTCCTTTTTCACGCACATGTTGAAAAAAATATATTGTGCAACTTTCTATATTTTAAATGTATAATTAAAGATATATATATCACGGAGAAAAATTTATGTGTAAAATTTATATATTACTTTTATAGTAACACTGGCACACACTCAAACACAGAAATTTTATTGTTTTTGTAGGAATTTTATTATTAGAAATAGTAATTTTTATTATTTTTGTAGCAGACATAAAATGTACTGTTTCAGTTAGTAAAATTTGCTATACAAAAACAATAAAAATTATTATTCAAAAAGTAAATTTCTCACCGTGTATGTACGTAACATAACACTAAAAATTATTGATAGTTATATTAAAAATTATTGCTGCAGTAATCGATAAATCGAAAAAATAAAATTGGGTCGGACTAAAATTGAATATTCGGTCTAGTCTATATTTCTTTCTATTACATAAACTACGCTGTGTTAAAAAATTAAGCACGAATTAATTTAGGCATTAATATATAATGCCTAAAAAATGCATAAATGACAATTTTTCATTTAATATCAAAATTAGTTATCATTGAAATTTAATTATAAAATGCATTCGTTTATTTATATTCTAACTATGAGTTTATTCACAACTGCAGAACTGCATTTCATAGTGAAAATGATTAGCAAAATTGTGAAATAATTTTGAAGTTATCTTTTTCACATTTCTTTAGCTACTTATATTTTATGTCTACTTAAGGAGATGTGCTTACCGACATAATTTTAGAATGTCTATATCTTTTGCAAATAATAATAGAATTAATAAAAAAAAAAAATTGAGTATAGTATTTACATATACGGAGCGCTTGACGTTCGTCTTTTTCCAAAAAAATCATGAGAATTTATTTAATTAAATAAAAACCCAATTGACCTACTTTTGAAACGAGCATATAGCTAACGAAAATGCTAATAGAATCACTCAAAAAAATTTCTGAATATAGTGTTTACGTATACGGAGCGCTTGACGTTCGTCTTTTTCCAAATAAACGTTTGAATGTTGATTTAAAAAATATTGAAATTAGGGTTTCACATCACCTTCAGCTTTCTCACAAAATCAAGCCCAGAAAATGCGTCTCTAGCTGAATCAACCAAAGTTACCATACAATACTGTGATGCAAGTGTTAATATGATTATTTTTTAAATTAGTTTTTTATGTATGCAACACAACACGAGAGACTATTCATAGTTATACTAAAAATTAATGCATTCGTAATCGGTATAACTCGAGGAAATATGGTTAGAGTGAAATTGAATAATTGGTGTAGTGTATACTACTTGCTCTTACATAAATTACGCTTTGTTAAAGAAAATTGTTGAAACAAAGGGTTTTAAAATTTGTTCAGTATTTGTTTTGCATACATAGCAACGTTACATTCTTAAAAGTATGCATATAATTCCTAAAAAAATGTATAAATGACAATTTATCATTTAATATCAAAATTTGTTATTATTGAAATTTATAATTTAATAGTAAAATGAGCTCGTTTATTTATGTTCTAACTATGATTAGTTTGTACAAAACTGCAGAATTGCATTTATTACTCGAGAAAAGCCAAGTATTTTGATCAACCTTGGAGAATCAAAAATCGTAGGCCAACAGCAAGCAACAAACTTACAGGTATCTCTGAATTCTCGCTCATCAAGTATATTTATCGTACTTCTAGACGGGAAAAAAGAAGAAGAAATGTTGCGAAGAGTAGAACTGGCTCTTGAACAAATAATTCAATTTTCACCTAATTCGGTGAGACCAAGATGCCTACTTATACATGTCGGTAAAAGTAGTTTATCGGATGCAGATGTACTGAACATTCATCAAAATGCTTGGTCTCATCAATTTCTGGATTTCTCGATTTTCGATTACCGACAAAATGATTTCATCCTATGCACTTACAATCCTTTTACCGAGGAGCTGATTACTGTTAAAAGCTTAAACTCGACCGAATCTATATTTCCGAATAAATTCACCAACATGGGCAACTACAAGTTCAAGGTAGGATACACATACATCCCAATATTTATGGAAATGAAGAAAGACCCGAACACGGGAGAACAAAAATTAGAAACCATTAACTATCCGTACGTGCAAATAATATCAAAAGTATTGAATTTACCTATAAAATATATTCACATAAACTTCGACATCAACGCTCCGCCTGGCAAGCGGAAAATATCATTATTGGATCTAATAATAAGGATGAGTTCCGGCATACATATGTTTCCGATAAGCTTCCTTGTGGGTTCCTATATGTACGGCCACAACTGCACCCTCGGCAGATTCACAAAGGACACGTGGTATGTTATACCCTTCGAATGGTTGTACTTTTTCGCGATCGTCTACGGTTTTGTCGTGATTTCCCGATTACTGAAATGCTTTCCAAGCAATTGGAGTGCATTTCATGTCCTTCAAGTTTTTCTTGGTGCAACACCGGTGAGAGAACCTGAAGAAATAAAACATAGAATATTCTACCTAAGTTTAATGTTATTATCGCTGATGTACGGGAGTTGTCTTTATTCGGAAGTTTTGGAAATCAAAATGACTAGCGACGAGGTGATGTTCGATACCGTCGAGGAGATTCGCGCGTCGGGGCTGTCCGTCTACGCTGGTAATAATTTTCAAGTATCTACCAACAGCAACGACGTGACGCTTGAAAGATTGAACTCGATATTCACGGGACGATTGACTAATTCTGAGTGTGTGAAACGCTTGGAGAGATATGGAGATTGTATTTGCTTTGTTCCTGTGGATTTTGCCAAATATGAAATTGACAGGTACTTCTTTTAATTCAACGCTATAAATTTAGTTAAAATCGGGAATGTTAATAAATAATTATGAAACCCTAAAAGTATAATTGTTAAGGCTATTTGTATTTCTCGTGAAGGTAACAAACCTTATAAATATTATATAATCGAGATTTGAAAAGGTCAATGAAATTACCTTTTAAGGGAGTTGTCGTGATTTTAAAGTGTCTTCACTATTTAATTTTTATCCCTTAAACATTTGTCTGACCCATCCAGGCTTATATTAAGGAATAATTGATACAGACAAAAGCAACATGTAATTGTTTACAGTACACTACAGTATAAATTTGAAATTTATTGTTCTTAAACTGTAAACAATTACATGTTGCTTTGTATATATTAATTATTCCATAATATATAAGTCTGGATAAAATAAGACGTCAAACATTAAAATCGAATGAAAAATAAAAAGTTGGTAAGAAGCGAAAGTAACTTTTTTACTTATTGAACAATATTTACGTGTTTGATTAACGATTAACTATTTTCCTTTCATATCCGTGTCTACTTACAATGATTACATTTTAATAGTTTATGACTTAAAAATTAAATAGTGAACCCACCTTAAAATCACGGCAACCCCCTTAATCTTTATTCTTCGGTTTTTCATATTATATTGTACTCTTTTTCACTTTGTCCAGCTTTCGAATATTTTAACATGTTCATCTATCGCTATTCTTTTAGGTCTAAAAACCAGATGATGAAGATCGCCAAACCCTCCTTTTTCTACGACAAGTCTGCGTTTTGTTACCCGATCGCTTCACCTTTCGTGGAGAAATTCGATGACATTCTGCAGAAAATCATCGAGTCCGGAATTGAGCAGTCGTACAATTTCATGGTTGGTTTAAAACCTCATGATAAAAAGAATAGCACAGGGAAGATTTCTGTGAAGCAATTGATGTCAATTCTCTTATTTGGGTTGACGTTGGCTTTTCTTGTGTTTATTGTTGAAGTCTCATTCAAAAAACGGTGTGTATTTTAAGAGGTCAAGGTATAGTTCAAAAAGCTTTCGATGTATCGATGTCATTATATTGTCGATTCTATTTTTAAAGTATTCTCAAACATAAATGGAATTTTCAGCAACAAAAAAAAAAAAAAAAAAAAATACTGGGTATCAAGAAATTAATATTTTACTATGCTCTAAATAGCTATAATTATGACTATTAATAATTTATATTAATATTATTCGGTAATCGTTGGGAATAGTTTAGGGAGCAAACATTATGCTAACTTAAATAATTTGGTGGCGTGATTTATGTTTCATATTCTTTTTAAAATGATGATTTATTTATAATTATTCTATTCCTTTTTTAATTCCGCATTTTTAAGGTAGTTCTTTCCAAAACACGTCTTCTTACAATTTTCACAGATAATGATACACCTTTTCCTGATAACAGTAAATATATAAGTGTACTGAATTTCCAATCATTTTGACTATCCCAAATATAGATGCGAATCCCATTCTTAACTTGGTAATAACATAAACGTTTTAATTGATAAAAAAAAAAACGGTTATGAAAAAAATCTTATTTCATAATTTTGGAACGTGTATTAAATATTCTAGATTCAATAATAATAACCATCCCCCTCCCCCCCCCCCCCCTCACGCGTCCTACCCCATCTTCTAAATATCATTTTAGTAATTAACTATATATGCATAAATAATAAATAAAATAAGAAAATGACGGGTTTATGTCACACGTGCTATAAAATAGTTTTTTATGTATGTAACACAACACTATAAATGGACTATTCATAGTTATGTTAAGAATGAATGCTTTAGTAATAATCGATAATTCGAGAAAATATCGTTGGCCTGAAATTGAGTTAATTGGTGTAGTGTAAGTACTTCTGGCTATTACAAAAATTACGCTGTGTTTAAGAAAATTGTTAAGGCAAAGGGTTTTTAAATTTATTCAGTATTTTTTTTGCCATACATAGCGACGTTACTTTCTTAAAAGTACGCATATAATTCCGAAAAATGCATAAATGACAATTTATCATTAAATATCAAAATTTCTTATCTTGAATTTTAATTGTAAAATGCATTTGTTTATTTATATTCTAACTATGAGTTTATTCACAACTGCAGAACTGCATTTCATGAAGATTCTTGCGAATAAATGACAATTTATCATTTAATATCAAAATTTGTTATTATTGAAGTTTAATAGTAAAATGAACTCGTTTATTTATGTTCTAACTACGATAAGTTTGTACAAAACTGCCGAATTGCATTTCATGAAGACTCTTACGAATAAAATTTTCAGTGATCCAAAAATATATCAAACTATCATTCTAAAAGACAATGATGACACCGATATCGATTTCGTTTTGCAAAGAATTACACGAGAAAAGCCAAGTATTTTGATCAACCTTGGAGAATCAGAAATCGTAGGCCAACAGCAAGCAACGAACTTACAGGTATCTCTAAATTCTCGCTCATCAAGTATGTTTATCGTACTTCTAAACGGGAAAAAAGAAGAAGAATTGATTCGAAGAGTAGAACTGGCTTTTAAAGAAATAATGAAATTTTCACCTAATTCAGTGAGACCAAGATGCCTACTTATACATGTCGGTAAAAGTAGTTTATCGGATGCAGATGTACTGAACATTTTCCAAAAAGCTTCGTCTCTTCAATTTTGGGATTTCTTGATTTTCAATTACCGACAAAATGATTTCAACTTTTGCGTATACAATCCTTTTACCGAGGAGCTTAGTACTGTTAAGAGCTTAAGCTCAACCGAATCTCTATTTCCGATTAAATTCACCAACATGGGCAAGTTCAAGTTCAAGGTAGGATACACATACATCCCAACATTTATGGAAATGAAGAAAGACCCGAAAACGGGAGAATTAAAACTAAAAACCATGGACAATCCATACGTGCAAATAATATCGGAAGAATTGAATTTGCCTATAAAATATGTTGACATAAACTTTGACATAAACTCTCCGCGTGGCAACCGGAATCTTAATTTATTGGACATATCACTCATGAGTTCCGACATACATATATTTCCGATGCAGTTCATGGTTGGTTCGCAGATCTACGGCCACAACTGCACCCTCGGCAGATTCACAAAGGACACGTGGTATGTCTTCATGGTACCAATCATGTCCGCTTTCAGAGTCAATGTACCCGTCGAACAATGTACCCGTCGAATGGTTGTACTTTTTCGCCATTGTCTATGGTTTTGTTGTGGTTTCCCGATTACTGAAATTTGTCCCGCGTGATTGGGGTGCAATCCATACCCTTCAAGTTTTTCTGGGTGGAACTCCGTTGAGAAGTCCTGAAGAATTTAAGCATAGAATGGTGTACCTAAATTTAGTCTTATTGTCGATATTATGTGGGAGTAGCATTTACTCGGAAGTTATGGAGACCAAAATGACTAGCGATGAGGTGCCGTTCCATACCATCGAGGAGATTCGCTCATCTGGGCTACCCGTCTACGCTAGTCGTAATCTTGAAGAATCCACTAACACCAATGATACGACGCTTTCCAATGTGAGGTCAACATTTACGGGATGGAGTGATGCTACTGATTGCACTCGTCGCTTAGAGAGATATGGAGATTGCATTTGCTTTGTTCCTGTGGTGTACGCCGATAATGTAATTAACAGGTAAATCAATCGATGGTTTCAATTTAATGCTATAAATTTAGTAAAATTACGAAGGTTAATGAATAACTATGGAAAACTAAAAACAACACAGGCACGCCGAAAAAAAGTTGTTTGCGCGATGTTATTATATCCCTTAATTACTCTAAAAATTTTGAAATATCATAGCTTCGTAAAGGTCAGTGGTTTTATATGGCGTACTAGTCCTTTACTACAGAATCCACTTTAAATTATCTTCTTCTTGGAGAAAAATTAAATTAAAATTTTTAATTATATGAATATGATTTTTCCTTCTTTTAAATAGAATGTAACTGAAAATTTTGATTCGACATATCTCGAAGAAGAAAAATAATATTCTGCAGCTGATAAAAAATGAATTTTGTACCCTATATGCAATCTTTGAGGCTATTTTCCTTATGAAGACGAGTAAAACTTAACAAATAATAAGGGTTTAAAGAAAATGAATGAAATTAGCTCTTATTTGACAATAAAATGGAGATTATAGTTCAATATAAAAATAATATTTAAGATTTACTTCTTTATCTCCATTAGTTATTACAAGTGTACCATACAAAAGTATCTATAATTTTCTCATAGTAGTAAAAATAAAAATTATGAAAAAAAAAGTAATCAAAATACGTAAAACAAATAAAAAGCAAGCCTTACTTACATTTTTTACGCTATTTTATATTGTAATATAATAATAATATTTTATATTTCTCCCGTTTGTCATATCATTTTACACTTTTTCACTTTCCGATAGGCTTTTGAATATTTAAAGATTTTTATCTATCATTTTACCTTTAGGTCTAAAAACCGGATGATGAAGATCGCCAAACCCTCCTTTATCTACGACAAGTACGCTTTTTGTTACCCGATTGCTTCACCTTTCGCCGAGAAATTCGATAATACTCTGCAGAAAATCATCGAGTCTGGCATAGAGCAGTCGTACAACTTCTTCGATAGTTTGAAACCTCGCGCTAAAAAGAATAGTACAGGGAAGATTTCTGTGAAGCAATTACTGATGATTCTCTTATTTGGTTTGACGTTGGCTTTTCTTGCGTTTATTGTCGAAGTTATCATTAGAAAATTGTGTGTATTTTAATACTGTGAAGGTGTCGGTTCTAAAACCGTCAAATTATGAAACGGTTATCACAGTTAAATCTATTTTCATAACTTTCGAAAGTTTTCGTTACATTCTTGATTCTTATTTAAAAGTGTTTCTCCAATAAAAATTGAATTTTCAGCAAAAAATACTGTGCACCAAGAATTTCATATTTCACTCTGAGCCAATTAGCAATAAGTTATATATGAGAGTTATGATGATAATTGTTATCAGTAATTTTTCCGTTAGATTCCAGTATTACAATATAAATATGCTAAGCCATTGTTCTTCTATACGATTAATCCGCGCTGAAAAGTTCGATGAAATACCGACAAAGATCGGCACACCCTGGATTGAGAAGCAGTCGCTGCTTTTCTATCGTGATGTGCGGTAAGCAGCTGCGTAGAGTCGTTCTAAGCGTAAAGAAAAGATTGGTTTCGTTAATCAACCAGTTAGTTAAAGTATGGCAAACTATTGAGCTTATAGAAAGACCAAAGAGAGAAAATAGTTATCACAATTAATGTTTTGTTCGCTATGTGCACTTATCTTATATTTATCATTACAGTAACTAAGCGGAATGGATGATGCAATAAATAAGGTTGTACTTAAATGTTTGTGAAGTAAACTTTTTTTTTCAGGATTTATTTGGTTGGACACTTTGTGTTTTGAAAGATATTATGGTTATGGTTGGGTGTTACGTCGAGCTATTGTGATATTACATAAAATAGTAAAATGTTTCTAAAAATAGAACTAAAATTATATAATATTTTGTTGCGAAGTGAGTAAAAAAAAACATAATAGGTATACAGTAATAAGTTATAATTATTCTTAGTTAGTGACGGCAGGTTTATTATTGTATATTATGTATGAAGAACATATCAGTGTTATTCAAGTTTTTGAAGTTGTTGGTGGATAAAATTGGAGTACAGTTGTCACACATTTTGCAACTTATTTTATCTTAAAAATTGTTTACAATTATAAATTTTAAAAATTTACAATTGCACGTGTATGTCATCGACAGTAAAATTAAATAATGAACCAATATTGTGTGATAATAGAATCAAGAATTACTGATAATTAGCATAAAACCTTTTTAAATTTTTTGATTACCGAGGATTATCAATAAAGATAACGTGTTGGTTTTAAAAACAAAATGCTTTGAAAAATTGTTTAAGTATATTGTTATTAACTTTTATTTATATACCGTAGCCATTGCAATGATCTTATTTCAATGTCTCACAGTCATTTTCCTGCAGATGTCAATCATATGTATTATCTATACACGTATTGTTTAATTTTGTAATTTATTGTAAGAACGTTTGTATTTCACTTTTCAGAAATAAAATCATTTGTTTATTGTGAAGTAATTTCTTTAATTTTCACAAAAATTTTCATCAATTTTAATATTAATTATTTATTGTGATTGTGAAGTAATATCTTTAATTTTCACAAAAATTTTCATCAATTTTAATATTAATTGTTTATTGTGATTGTGAAGTAATTTCTTTAATTTTCACAAAAATTTCCATCAATCTTAATAGCAAAATCACGCACGCTTCGTGTGCATCATTTTTACTTACTACGTGATTGTAATTTTAAATTGGTAAAATAAATTTTGAACTTCTTATATTTTAATTAAAACTTATATTAATTCTTATATTTGAATGACGCAACTTTTGCAATTACTTCTATAATTTTAATTATACCTATTATAATTAATTAAAATCTTTGAAGTTCAATTTTGAGAGTATACGCACATTTTTAGGTTTGACATTTTATCATAAGTATATCGTCTTTTTAAGTCGAATAAAACATAAACTCAACGCTGGCATTCGAGAATATTTAAGTCAATTACAAAAATTTTATTTCCGTTTCACTTTTCTGTCAACAATTTTTAAAAAGAGGTTTAGACTCAAAATATGAGACAGATCATTTCATATACATATAGGTTAGTTTAAGCACAACATATTAAGTAAGATATAAAGTAAAAAGTTTACGTCTGCTACAACCAATCAAAGACTAGGTACTTTTAAACGGATTTAACCAACAGCGAAGAATTCATTTCGGCATCACGTTTCCGGCATAATTCTTTTAAGAGAGGATTAATTAATATATGGTTTACATAGTTATGATTTAAAAGTAGATAAATTTTATGTTTCTAGTATTTCAAAGGAACCTCTTTGATCACATATTTTTCATATAAATCTAAAAAATTTGGATCAATTTCAATATTAATTATTCATTGTACAGTGTACCTATATGCCTATATGTTTTAAAAGGAGTTAGGTATATCTTTTATCTCTGATATTTTTAATATCAATCTCTGTTACGATTTTATTTTATTCTTCAATTTCACTGTACAATTTTTTTGTATTTATAATAATTCATTATTAAAATCCATCAATTTTGAAATCAGGATATTGTCTTCATACTTACAGCTGTTCGTTAAATTATAAACACGATTTTCCCAATTAATAGTATACTTTAATATAAAGAAAAATAATCGATCAGGTACATCATCAACAGCTACTTATAAATTCTACTATTCCCTCTAAATTCGAATAAGTGAAATTTCACTTATATTTTAAGTGAATTTCACTCATTCGAATATAGAGAGTTTGCGGCCATGGGCCTAATCTAATACAGATAAATATTCTTCCATCACGCATACACGGAATTTTTCCACGGAAAAACTTCCCACCAGACCCCACAACCGATCTATCCCCCATAGCCAACCATTATCTACGCGCGCTCTGGAAAAAAACCCCCGGAAATACCCCCTAACTTTTCTCCCTCTCTCTCTCACTTACTCACCTTCGGCAATCAGAAAAAATTCCGCTGCTTCCCGCAGATACCGCACGCAGCTTATATACGCGAGAGAAGAAGACGAGCCCCGGCCTATGGCGGCGATAAGGCGCATTATCTCTCTCCCTCTCGCTTCTCTCGAAAAAGGTCAGCGCGAGAGATGATATTTGCCATCGGAACTTATCACCACCGAATTCCCTCGGCGCTCTTATAGGGCGCAGTACGCGAACTGAGCTCGTCGTCGACGGTGCTCGAAAAGTGTCGAGGGTATAGAAGAAGTATATAAGCTGTGGGAGTGCATGTGATATGAGTGGCATGCTGCGAAGCCTTGGCGCGCCGGCGCTCGCGCGTCCACGGCACGCGCTCAAGCGCGTTATACTCCAGAGCGCCAGCAGCCCAGGGGAGATCGGCAATGCCTGCCGATGTATCAGTGTGAGTTCTCCTTCTTTTTTTTTGTTCTTCTTTTTTTTTG
>JAPYZP010006844.1:0-22093 GCA_030522985.1 Torymus sinensis
CTCGCTCTCCCCTTCTTTTTTTTTTTCTTCTTTTGCGAGTGCTGCAGTTCTCGTAATAACAGAGACACGGCCCGCGCACTGCCGATCGGCGTTGCTTTATGCGCTCTTTCGGGAGAGCGAGACGGAGAGAGAAAGAGAGAGAAGATAAAAGAAGGAGGAGGTTTCCCGAGCGATAGATGTGCAGTCTAATTTTCCAAAGCAAATTGCTTTGCGCTTTTTTAAGCCGGCCGAGAGTCTACCTCCTCCCTGGCTCCCTTCCACCCTATGCGCCAAATCCTTTGAAAATTGGAATCGTATCCCTGTAAAGTGTGCGCTTGCGCACGAAACTGATAGGGCGAACTCTTTAATGGATTATACGTCTTTGAGGAATTGTGCGTGTGAGTGTGTATACGCCCGTCTGTGAGTCTGTGTATATGGAAATATGAGCTTTTCGTTTATACATCAATCAATGCATCATCAATCTGTCTTCAACTTTTATCGGCAAGCTTGTTACATTTCCTGTCTTCAATTTATTACGTAAGAGATGACTCAATTTTGACTCGTAAACCGATTAGACATGTATTTTTATTTTATTATTGTAATATGGATATATGGGAGATGGGAATCGAACTCTGGATTATTAACAGACGTTATTAAGTCAAAGTACCTCGGAAGTCAAAGACGACCAAACGCGCACTTGACCCCCTACGTACCGATAGTACTCCCTTAGGATGGCTCATCAGTGAATGAAAACACTGAACGAAACTTCGAGATGTTGTTTGTTATTAATTTAAAACAAACCTCCCGAAGTTACAGTCCTATGTTGCCAGGCAAAGGAGAACGTCCACGGATATGTGTAGTAAATAGAGCAACATATAATATCGATGCTATTCTGTAGAGCTTGGCAAAATATGACATTGAAAAAAAAACTTTAAATGAAGGAAAAGATGAAATAAATAAGGATTTACTGAAATAAGTAGAAAAATCGAGATTTCATGCGCCCTTCAGTAGTAGTATTAATTGTAAAAAATAACTTTTTAATTATTTATACACAGGTAAATTCTTAAACAGATGCTCAAACTGGCATGGATTCTTATGCTCTTATATTAGTTTTGTACATTTCTTATCGATTCCTTATTGACATTTACCTGGGGCATCCGCGGGCATTCTCCTTTGCAAACGAGCTATTTAAATATTCACTTTTTAACATGGCTCTTATGGGAGACCATTGAATGTTGCACCGAAAATCATACAATATCTTTTTAAAAAGACTGAATATCTTTTAAAAAAAGTGAACAACGCAAGAAGAAATCGCGGCACCCTAGTTGTATTCATTAGTTTATTTATCAGTGTTACAGACTCTGAACGTATATTTTCAAGAGCGTGAAATAACTGTTAAAAATTCTTCTAGTAAGTCAAAAATGTTCGTCCAAACGTTAGCGTTAAAACTGAAATATTATGAGTCAAAGAGCGAAACAGTATGATTTCCCATAAGAGCTCGTTTTACAACCCAAATAATTAAAACATTAATTTCTCGCTTTTGAACCAGTGCAGCTTTCTAAAAATTTAACTGAAGCTGTTTTATATACTAATCTAGCTATATGTTCAAAATTTCATGAAATTCTTAGCATTATTTCTATAGTTATCCTAGAATCTCCTCAAAATATTATACATACAAATTGTCACAACCGATCGTAACGATAAAGGGAAGGTCTACAGTGATAAGGCCTACACAACACTCTTGTGTTTTCTGTTCCTCATACAATATAAATATAGTAACCCACGTATATCCCCTTATAGGTTTTATATTTGTAGACCATCCCTTTATCCTTATTATTATTATTTTTTTTCAAATAATGTATTTTATATTTATGCAAAATGGAATTTGCAAAAAGAATAAAATTTTATACTTCAATATATAATAAAACTAACTTGATGTAATTTTACTCTAGCTAAAGCAGGTGGCAGCGGTTTTAATAACTCGTACTATGATGTAGCGGCGGCGCATCCCTTACATTTAACCATGTGCAATTATTGCGATCATATAATAGCCCCTTTACTTGTCGGGCATTCACCCTTGTATCGCTACAACACGAAAGGTGAGCCTCGGCTGGCTCAGCGGTCGGGATGGATTCGGAGTCGGGTCTAACGTCTCGGTTGTGGGAGAAGACGGGCATAAAATCAAGTTGTATCACGAGATACTGAGCTGACCGTGTATTAAATTGGAGTGATATACTTTGCGTAGTATGTTGCGAGTCTGTCGCTATTTCAAATGTCCCTAAATTATGAATCGCGAAGTGTCGAGTCAGTGGATCAGTGGTGGTACTTTAAGACTTTCGCGCTGGGCTGGTGGACGTCGGCCGAGCCCTTAACTCTTGGAGTCTGGGGAGGGAGAAAGTGAGGCGTCCGCCTCCCTCGAGCATAACGCATTATCTGTTCATCTATCTAATATCTACCCAAATTTTCGCGGTGTGCGTACTCACGCGGTTCCTGCGGCTCTGCCATATTCGCGTACTTGTTTACATGCGTGTATCTGTGTTATTGTGTGTGGATTGCTCCGTTTGAGACGATGCAATTTAGGACGATCCATTGTCACGTTGCAATTTCATATAAATTAACATATGATTTTCTTTTCATTTCCTTTGAAATTTTGTTCATAGAATGGAGACTATACGTGTACATTACAAACTTTTGAAATGCTCTTAAAAAACTTGTAAGCGATGTACTATATTATTACACCGGAAGATAAGGTCGGTCTGACAAATTTAACATATTAACTCAAATTATGCGAGCTATCGAATAGCATCGCACGAAATAAATGTCACTTTGCCTCTCAATCATTTTCTCTCTTTGCCACTCTTTCCATTCGGTCCAATAAAATAAAATATGAAAACATCGGCAAACACGATGATTGCATCGCGTATATTTCGAGGAAAAAAAACACTCCATTTGCAAAGGAATACAGAGCGCGATACATCCGCGCGCGCGCGTTTGTGAAGCACTTTAGTAGCGCATTCGCAAAGCTATTCATTCGGGGCTTGATTATACGAACTCTATATAAATACTATATATGAAAATAATTGCGCGAATATTCGCATAATGCGAGATCAATGAGGTATGGGCGAAAATAACGGGAAATAATGAAAGAGAGAAAGCTTGGGGAAGAATGAATTGATTGAGAACCGTGGAATAAAGCCTCGCGAAGAGAAAGTTTGGACGTGCGCACGCGGCTGCGCGTACGCGAAGAACGGAAGGGGGTGAAAGCGGAGAAATATGTAAAGTAAATTGAGCGGGAACAAACGTGCCGTGAAAACAGCGGGAAAAACAAAAAAGCAGAGACAGTGCAGCAGTGGCGGGCCAAAAAGGGCTCGGAGAAAAGCTCGGCTGGGTCGGTTAAAAAAAAGGGAACGGACTCACGGGCTATAGAGCGGCGGGGCTCTCCATAGGCCCGCGCGGAAGCACCTTTAATGAGGTTGATAATGGAGCCTCTACGCCCGTGTGTGTACGTGTGTGTGTGTGTGTGCGCAAGGAACAAAAGAGAATGGAAGAGAAAAAAGTATGAGAGAATTTTCTTGCACACATGTGTACATACACAAGCTCGCTGCAACGTATACGTATTGTAGGTATATATGTACGGAGCTGTATACGCAAGGTAGCCGCCTCCACATTGATTTCAAGCCAGAGGTAGTTTAATCGCGCCCGCGCATTACAGCCCCCCACCCCCGGAGATTTTAGTATTTTCCAGACTACAGCGGCGGTTATAGGCGCTGCATTCAGTCGCTGCTAGTGCATGCTCGACGGCGAGATCGCGCCGGAAAGAAACGTCCAACGCGTTATATTTCAATTGAACCGCTCGTGGGATAACGAGCAACGCCACCGGTTCAATGCTATTTTGTGTATGCTTTTTATTAAAATGTTTGCAGCTAGCGAAGATGGTTTCTTTTTTACGACGTCAAATGAAAAAGTAGATTCATTGACCTTAGTGATGGTGTCAAGTATTTCTCCGCGATGAAATATGGGTTCATACTCTATGGGCAACAGTTTACCAACTGAAAATCACAGATGAATGAGATCTGAGCCATATTACGCCACGATACCGGAGTTACACAGTAACCGTAATTTCGACAACTATTAGTTTTCCTGCATATATTGGGAGGCAAATGGCTAATATTTGCTTAATTTGACTTCGATACTGTTTCATCACAAGAATACACTTTTTTACGTTAATACCGACGTACCAAATGTGTAGTTTAATAAGGTAAAATGTAATTATATAAGGTATATTTATGGTACTTTCAATACTAACAATTAGACAAATAATCTATAATGCACATTTTGGCAAAGAGATTTTAACATACTCATTAATTTTGCCGATATATTGACAATTATTTGTGTATATACATGCGTGTGCGTTTATTGATATCTGTGTATGCACAGATTTTGATTTAAAGGAGGATTTTAAATCGAAACGCATTTTATGCCCAATTAGGTAGTGAATGATATGAACAGGGAGATGAGTGCCAATTAACTAAAGCAGTTATTATAATATATCGTCAGCTGAAAGGAAAAAGTTAATAACTCGGCCGCTCGCTAAGAAAGGTGACCACTCGGCTCCAAGCTAAGAAAGGTGACAACTCAAATACTTTTTTTTCCATGAACTTTTTAGTTGAGAACCGCTGTAGAAATTAAAAGAATTTCATATGCTATGTGTTTAAAACATTGAATAAAGTGAATATTTCAAATTTTATAAACAAAAGATTTATTTTACCCTAATTTTATTGATTAAAACTTCATTGAAACGTATAATATAAATTCTAAATCAGTCGAAAAATAAATCTTTTATTTTATTTGTAAAATTTGAACCATCGATTTCATTCCATGTTTCAAACAAATAGTATATGAAAATTTTTTAAATCTCTACAACGGTTTTCTACTAAAGAGTCAATGAAAAAGAATTAACGCGAGTTGCCACCTTTTTCCTCTTAGCCGACGATATTACCTTAAGCATCTCCATCACAAATATCTGAAAGCCAAATCAAATTTGTTTATTATTAAATGCAAATTATTTCGGAGAACAGAGTTTTCACCGATATTTATGTTTCAGTAATATAAATAGGTTAAGAACAACTAGGCAGTATCGTGAGCTAAATTATTTCTATAACTTTGATGTACAAGTTACCTATACTGACTCTAGCATTTAATAACGTAAACTGTAATGAGTTGGATTTAGGAAACTAAACATCAAAAATACCCGCTCAGACCGAAAATCGATCACTGGCCATCTCGATATCAGCTGAGTGTCTCTACCGCTAGACTATCAATGTATTGGTCGTTAAGTAAGTCTTATTCCCTGGAATATCGGTAATGCAGGACTGTTTTCTGCACCGACTATCTCCGAATCCCATCCCATTATAAGATCTATTACAAATTGTTTCTACGCTAAAATATAAACTCTTCAAAGTACTAAAATAGCCTTTTGTATGACATTTGGCAAATAAAATATGGTTTGAAATTTCCTAATAGGAATGATTCGAACAAAAGTTCAAATATTCACCTTTTACATTATATTTATCAAATACAGCTTAAATACTAACAATTTATTTAATATGCATAAGAGTTTGTAAAATAAGTTTAAAAGCAACTTTTTGAAAACTTCTTTGAGAAGTATGCTGCAAAGTTTGTTAGCAGAGAGTTTGTTTCTACTTTGCATTTAATGCGAAGGAAAGCAAGCATTAGGTAAAATAGTGTCGTTTGAATATATTCTGCAAATCCACAATAATTACCTTCTGTTAGCTTCTTACCTCTACTTTTACACATACAAATTTTTTGGCGATCCCGACAAAGGAACGAATATTATTATCGAAAGTTTTTGTAAAGTTTTCTTTAAATTTTTTAGTTGAGGAATATTATTTACAAAATATTTTTCAACAAAACTATTTTCAACCTTTTTTCTGCAATTTCTCTCGTACAAATGTGAAAAAACGTAACAGAATTCAGTACACAAAGACGAGATAATGACAGGAAAAAAATACAACTCGGAATAACGCCAGACATCATATGACATCACCCACCTTTGACCATCACGTGCTGCATGAAGTTTTCATAAAAAAAGTTTTATTTTGCTAGTTGTTACCTCGGGTATATATAATATTTTTTTAAAACTGGCAAAACAGGCACACATACACACACACACACACACACACATGCACACACACGCACACACATACACATACACACACACACACACAGCCTTAAGCTAAAATCATCTATTTAACCGTTTAAACTCCGATTTAAAATCATTGCAGAATCCTCCGAGATTTCCGCATAAAGAAAGGAAAAGCGCTCAACACGCAGTATTTTCCAGTCGAAAAGGCTTATCCACGCGTACAAATAGGGCATCGTTAAATTAAGATCTGCAAACGCGCAGGAGCATTTCCAAGCTATTTCTCGGCCCAAATAAAAGACTGCCGTCTCTCTCTCTCTCTCTCTCTCTCTCTCTCTCTCTCTCGCCCTCTCCCTCCCTCTCCCCCTCTCTCGCACCGCCGGGCGGGCAAGTCGCTGGAATGAAAGTTGTTTACATCTAAATTATTCGCCGCAAAGTAATCTCAATCACTCGCGTAAAGCGAATCTCGGACGCGCAAAGTTTCACTCGGGCCAGTTAAAAAGCCGGTAGGGGCGGGTGGGGGTGGGGGAGGAGGATAGGGGAGAGCGCATCTGGTACAGGGAAAGAGCGATGGCCATATTACAAGTGAGCCGAGCTGAACTAAAAGGAGAAAGGCGGCAGGGAGAAGACGCAGCCCCGTTTCAGACGCGAGCGGGCAAAAAAGGGGAACCTCTTGCATCTCATCGGTCGCGGAGATTTTCCTTAAGAGCATTACGCGAGTAAGTCTTCAAAGCAAGCGGGGCAACATTCTATGCGGTAAACATGCCCGGGTGGATGCAATTTTAGAATACTTATCAAAATTCGTCGCGCTCGATTGGTTTCTATATTACAGACATATATAGAGCTCCGCAGTCCCCACTCCCCGCGCGGCCAAATTTATGCGTCCTTTAATTTCTTCGCGAGCTGCTACTCATTTTTTGCCTTCCTTAGCCTGCACCTACATCTGCACGAATAAAGCAGCATCGTTACGAGAGGTGGAGCTTGCCGCCGTTGTTCATCGGTTAGTTAGTTGGCGAACGGCTGGCTGAAGCCGACGGTGCGGAACTTCGCAGTGCCCACGGAGGCGTGCGTTCTGCTTATGCGCGGATTTGTTAATGAGCGCAGCGCGGGATATATCACAAATAGGTGTAGAAGCACGAACGCTCGCCGCGGCTGCATATTATACAGCCTTCAAATATTTAACCCGGAGGCAGCCCATGCAAAAAGGTGATGCCATATCTTGTTGTCATCGCTCTTGCCTTTGAATGACGTAGCGAAACTATCAGACGTATTTATCATTATAATAATGGTAACAAAATTAATTATCAATCACTGCGGAAATAGCGTGGGTTTTGAAAATCGCTTTTTCGCATTAGGTTAGGCAATGACAGTTGCTAAACGTTAACATTGTGATATAACAAACATTTAATGAATGCAAATAATTCATTTTAACATTATATAACACTAATATTTCAGAAGTCCGAATATATACTTTACAATAAATTATAATATTAGAGTACGACTCGAAGAAAGATGCGCGAGGAAGAGCATCCGTCACGAAAACGGAAGGTCGGGGTTCGATTTACCACCGAGTCACGCCGTGCCATTTTTTCATGGCGTTCTCGTTTATTTATTTGTTTTATTTGCGAGTTCTCACTCGTAACGTCGTAAAACATAGCGAAACTCAAAAGTGCTTGATGAAGTTTTGACTGCTATCACAACCGTGTGCAAAATAAAGATATTTCTGGAGAAAAATGTAGTTCCTACTTTTAGCGATAACTAAACATCAAACTAAATTAATCTGCTCCACAGTTACAAAAGAATGGAAATAGCTATTAAATATGTTTATATGAACCCATATTTGCGGTTTCACCTTCATTTAATAATATAACGGCTAATGAGCAACGGAAACTATCAGAATTCAACCAGTTATTATGATATGGGTTACTCATCGAATTATTGATGATAATACTGAATTTTCGAAATCAGTTCAATAGTCGAACAATGGAGCTTATTTCCAGGCGCGAATTAATTTTATTGAACAACGCTAAAATCCTGAAAAATGGCAAAAACACAATGGCCGACTTTATATGCATTTTTGTGCGTTTCCGCACAATCCAACCGCGAAATTTCGCGCGAACGACGCGTGGATTTACCGTTTGATGGATTTCAAAGTACGGTCATCTCAAAATAATGGCCGGCAGAGCCAGCGAGTCCGGAGCACGCACGTCGTTCATAGAATGCCGACTGACAGTGGCTTCCTGTTTGCGTATGGGAAGCAATCAATCGTGAAATCCCTTGACAAATATACCAACTCTTGTTTGTCAATCATAGACGTCGCTTAGCTAATCACCGATACGCATGGTTAACCAAGATGCCCGATCGATGTAGAGATTGGCCATCGTGTATTCTATACGTGTTATCTCCTGTGTTGCTCAATGGGTAGAGGGATAAGAGGAATACAGTGGCACGTGCGCACAGATGATTATGACTGTTTGCGTGAATATCGGGGGGGGGGGGGGGGGGGGGGGGGAGAGGAAGAGGAATATTACTGCACGTACATTACGAATCTAATTGGATAGGACATTATTCTTCCAGGAGTAGCGAGCGAGATTTAATTTCTCTGGACTCAGTTTGAGTACACACCGCAAAATTTCTAAAAGAATATATGGCTGAATCTCTAGAACTTTTGTCTTTTTACTACATCAAATAAACGTTTTGAAATGTTTTAAAGACGTTTTATTTCAGACGTCCTTGAAACGTTTTAAACACATGCAAATACTTTAAAAAGCAGACAGTATTCACGTTTTTAAAACGTTTATCTAAAAATGCTACAAAGTGCGTTTTAAAAACGTTTTTTTCACATACAAGTATCTATTCCTTATCGTCACCCTTTTTTGTGGCAGGTACTCGATAAAATTCACTTTTTTACATAAAAAATGTCATTGTTGTAAACTTAAGAAAATTTCAACAAACAGAAATATAGTTTTTTAAACATACACATACACACTCACCCACACATACGGAAATTTTCTGAAAATTGTGTATTTCGATTCTACATGAGGTAAATAATATTTTTGGTGCAGTGGGAGCAAAATACCTATTTTACGCCCGTACTTTGCGGGCATAGAATAAGGGGTTCTCGCCCCCGGGGGCGTAAAATTCTCATTCGAAGGCAAGACTTTATTTAAAGTCCGCAATTCAAAACGTAAAATAGGCATCATACTCACTACATCAAATAATAATGTTCGTCACGCGGGTGTAGGAATTTTACGCCCTTGTGACAAAAATTACTATACTATCATGTTTTTGCAAAAACAAAATTTCTTTTGTTATCACAATGCTTCCTCTGTGAGGAAGCAGTATAAATTAAAACTGTATTTATATGTGATTTGAATAAAAATCGTATAGGGGAGAGTTGTACTAGAGAGCCAGCTTCTAGAACTTGCCACCACGTGTTTCTCGCATTTGACGATATTATGTGACGGCATTGGACAACTATGACAAGAAAGTAATTTTCTTTCCCTTTTTCCTGGACCAAAATTATAAATTAAGTTGAAGAATATCTTGTCTGTTATAATATAGAAGTTTTCTGACAGTGTACAAACAAACTCTAAAAAGTCTTAAAAATTTTAAATGATTCAATATAAAGTTTCAAAAAGAGCTTCAACGCAATAATTAGGTGATGAGATTATCACACCGGGACACGAAGAGCAAATCAGCGACAACTTACGAGCGTATGTTCCACGTTAACGAGCGTAAAATACTTACGACAGGAAGCACACACAAAATCTGTGTGCCATGAACCACCTGCAATAAATCAGAAACTCGTCGACTTGTTCCCTCAAATGTAATCCAAAATGAGATTGCCTGGTCAACCCCTTTCTCTCGCTCTCTATCTCATTTGCTATTTCATTCTCTTTTTAAAAATTGATAAATATCATCTTTAAATGCAATTAACGTGTTAAACGCAATGTGCAGTATCATAACACCGCAGCAATATGACGCTTTAAAAACATATTCATAAGCACGTATTCAGCCATACTTTTAAAAAATTGTACTACTGTTCAACAAATTCTGCGGAAATAGTTCGCTGAATTAATAACACAACGTATCATTAAAAGTATTAATTAATGTATCATACAGACCACGTGCGCGAGCACGCACATATATATGTAAATTAATAAATTACGAACTACTCCAATAAAGCTGCTTTTATTTGTATAGCAATTTTCATACGGTGCAAAATGAAAATTGGCGTTACATGCAGTTTCTCATAAGAATTACTCTATTATTGATGGCATACAGCGATTGAAAATAGTGCATGTAATACGAGAGTATACATGCCTTACGTTAATTGTATATTATTAATGCCTGTTTTTAATTAATAAAGTAATATTTTTACAGATCTATTAAAACCACCCTAAATATAAATATAAACCAATAAATAGAAAATAATATTGTGCATAAAAAAAAAACATTTTTTATTTTCGTTGACAAACATTATAATGGAAGTGCATAATCGGTGAAATCGGAGTTTTTCACCCGTTGTGAGTTTACTAAAATAAAGCGCCATATGCGTATGCTATTCGCTTATAAAATTGCTTAAAAGTTGAATTTAAAAATGTTATTGTTCGAACTTGATACATTGATTCGTTTATAAACATTAGGTCATATTAAAAATAAAATCATTATCGGGAAATCTGAGCCAATTCTATTATGTTGGAATGGAAATTCGACTTTAAGATAAAATCTGCTATCTCACAATGGAATTTTCACTGCAAGATAATAGAATTGCAGGCTCAAATTTCCCCATAATGATTTTATTTTTAAGATAATTGTTATTACCGAGTACAAACTTTTTTTTTTAATAATTCAGTCATACTTATCTTTCAAAATTGACTTTTATCTTGTATTTTGTAAAAAAAAGCACTAATTCTGAATCATTAGCACGAGGCTTTTTCAAACATAATCTGCTGATTCCTTTTATTAATTTTTAATTTCCATGTAATATCAAGGTAATCCGTTTCAAAATATTATAAAATATATAAATAATGAAAATTATTTAAAAAAATATTTTTTGTGTAAGAGCTATATAATAACTGTTTTATGCTTAAAAATATTTATGAGCTCTCACAAAATACTTACCAAAACATGCTGATGTTTGCTGCCTCTATACAATACACTAGAGACTCTCATAACAACATTTGAATAACGAGATAATGCCACATTATGAGACTAAACCTTTTGAAGGTATTAGGTCCCTGGCGTATATCTATAGTACGTATTTCAAAATATTCATATGCGATTTCGTTGCGCCGAACAAATTCATAAACTGTCGAACAATGCAATTTAATTAGGCCATTTGCAAACGCAGTCGGAGCGAAGACTCCGTTCTCGCAACATATATAATTTTTATAAAGTGGGAGTCGAGGCACCATGCGTTCATATTAAAGTACAGTTCTTATATATGTATAGTCATAGTACCTATAATTAAGTATTTTCCTCGTATAAAAATTCAATATTATTCACTTCAGTAAATCAACAGACAAATTTGCAAGTGTTATTTGTTGAAGCCACCATCCATCTGCAATAAAACATCAAGGGAAGAATTTAAATAATAACAAATAAAAATACCAATTTTCCTATTTCAATTTACAGACATACCTAAGATAAAGTGCCTTAATTGCCACAATGTTTTCGACGAGCAGTCAAAAAAAGTAATAGAATAATCAAAAAAAAAAATTAAATTTGACAAAAAAATGTTTTCTTGAAATGTAAGCAAAAATTAATATTTATTATTTATCATTTCTATTACAACTATGATTAAATACATTATTAAAAATACAAACTGACATAAAGATTGAAATGTTAATTGAATTTCCACATTAATTTATACATAAAATTTTGATAATTACATTATCGAAAGTTCGGCAAATCGACTGATATTTAATTAACGACTAATTGATCAGCTATAAATTTAAACGAAACAATCAATATTCCTTTCTGCTAGATTGCAATCAACGTCAACAAAAATGTCAATGATTTCATCCTTTGTCCAAATGATTCGAATTTATTTCTTAAAATCCGGTCGGCCCACGCTCCTTCTCCCACTCATCGCTCAACTGTTCGTCACGCACACCGTAATTTTATGCCGAAATCATCACGGGCAAACATCCAGGATCAAAAAAGTCTTTTGATCGACCGGCAACTCTCGCGCGGAAAGAAAACTTAGCGCAAAAAGAAAACGAGGGAGTTTTCCAAATACCAGTACTTAATTCTGGCGCCACGCACGACAAATCGTTAAGCCATGATACCCGCGATGAGAGCATAACTGGCACTAGGTAACAAGTTGACCCGACGTCATAACGCGCGCTGCATGAATCTGGACTCTCTCTCTCTCTCTCTCTTTCTCTCTCTCTCTCGTTCTCTCTCTCCTTCTATCTCTTTCTTTCTCTCCATCCCTCACACATTACATACACTCCCTCTATCTCTCCTTCGTTTGTTATATAACGGAGGGGGGAGCACTTTGGAAAGTTATAAGAATAGCGAATCCCCCTCTCTCTCTCTCTCTCTCTCTCTCTTCTCTGCCAAGTTGTCGAGCGCGAAGGGAGAACAAAATAAATCTCGTTCGGCGTGCGCGCTTACGAAGAGGGCTCAACTTGCCGGGAAGTTCACTTCTAGCGCTTCTTTCGCCACTTCTTGTCGCCATGATCAGCATAAATTACACGCACAAGGTGCTTTGATATCCTTCCATTTTCGACGACGCCAGACGGACTATCTTTTCAATGCAAAATGGGCGTCACCACCGAGGAGACGGGAATTGGGCGCTATCATGGAAATTACTATACCCACACAGACAGTCGAGTTAAAACTGTGAAGAGATTAACTGGGATGCGATTGAATAATGAAACTGTCTAGTACACTGGTATGATTCTAATGAGCCTTAAACAATGAGGAAATTGAAAATATAATTAAAGTGGTGCAATAACCAAATGTTATCGGCTAAGCTAATTGCATAGACTGTCCGTAGAATATTTTCATCAAATGACTACAAAATTTAAGGTTTATAAAACGAAAATAGAAGAAAACAAAAGCTTATGCTGTAATAAATTTTTAATAAAAGCTTCTCATTTCAAAGAATTTTTATAATTTATTCAGACTGTTACGGTGAGATTTTAAAAATGTGAAAACCTATATGACGAACTAATATATGCACTTTAACAGGATTACAGAGTTCGGAGAAACAGAAAAAATAGGCTATGGCATCGGGGATTGAATCCGAACCGTTCGGACAACACTCAAGCACCCTCACCGCTTTGAACATTTTGAAAAAATAATATCCTATTAAATATTTGTTTCTTTCTTAAACAAAATTTTAAAAGTTGAATAAAAATCTTTTTGAACGAATAAAGAATTATAGATATATTTCCGGACACTTATACAAATTTTCATCTATCATCTGATTTATCGCAAAATAATTTTGGAGAAAAATTCAATTATTATAAAAAAATGTTTGAAAGAAAAGACCCGTTTGCAATATATATTAATAATAAAAAATGTACAGGGGAGACTGGGGTAAGTTGGCACAGTTGTAATAACTGCCAACATTTGGCAATTCTGTCGATTCCAGCGCTGCGTAATAGTGCCGTGCGTATGTGCTAAGACTATCAAAGTCAAAACATCATTTGTTGCGATAAGAAATAAGTTTGAATTCTTTACATAGCTAGTGCAAAATCACAATTTTTTGGAACAAATCATTTATCGATTTTAATAAAGTATTAATGAATCATTAGTATTAATTTATATTATAGAGTTTACTTTTAACTTCTATTTCATACATTTTCGAAATTGCAAGTAGTATATGCATAAATTATGTTTGAAATTATGTCTAACCCTCGGAGTAATTTAGCGCACTTTTTCGGGGTAAATTTGCCCGGGTTTAATACTATGAGTCATTTTGCAATAGTCTTTTTAGTAAGGGAGAGCGGGCACGTTGCGGAGGTGGGTAAGTTGATGCTAAGATTTTGAGAGTCTGAGAGATTAAGCTATTAGCAGTCAGAATTTATGTGAGGTTTTTTATTTTCATATATCCAGAGTAAAATTTCTAAATTTTGTTTAAAGTTTATTTATTGTATGAAGGTAAAATAGAAGCAAATAATTAATAGTCTATATCATAGAGAACCATGAAGACTCTTTAAACGTGTATTAATTATTTCAGATAATTTAATAATTTTTAATAAAAATTAAATTATATCTTTTTGGTTTCGTCGGGACATATTGACACATCCATCATTATTACAGATACTCCTATAAGAAACTCTTGAGAAGCTTTAGATAAAAAAGTAAAAAGTTCAGAAACGCGTAACTAATGTACTAAACACGTAATATAATGTATATTACATTTATAAAGTACTGCTATATAGTTTATAGAGTTGTTTCGGTATTTTCATTTAAAAACTACCTTGTGTCTACTTTCCCCGCAGTTGGGGCAAATAGACACACCCTTTACGAAGTAAAATAAACATTTATAACAATTAAACAAGTTATAGACATTCCGTATAAGTCATTATCTATTCTGCTTAATAAGAACTTTTGAATACATTACATACATTAGATATAGTAAAAAATAATTACAGTATTAATTCGAATAAGAAATCTAAAACTTGTGTCGATTTGCCCCACTCTCTTCTACAAGAAAAGTGAACAAATAAAAAATAGTATATTATGCACCTAGGGAATAAAGTGGGCTGTGTGCTCCTTGCGTGAGAGTTGCAAATTACACGAGGGAAGCGAGGACGACAATCGTGCAGGTTCGCACAACCCACTATATTCACGAGTGCAATATACAACTTTTTAACACAACTATCGTAAAGTTCCTACTCGATTCCCGCCGAAAAGGGAAAAAATGCTGCATATTTATTCCCTAACCTCACTCTCGTTGTCGTGGCGCTGGGAACTGGAGTAGGGGTAGGGAATGAACGTAGCCCTTTTTTCCCGCTTCGGCGGGAATAAAGTACGCACTTTACGATGGGGTGTGTTAAAAAAATACTTTTTTGTAATAATTATATCAGATACAATTTGTAAAAAATTAATTTTGTTTTTTATATGTTTATAAAAGTTTTATTATTAAAATTGTATTAATTGCTTTCTCAAAGAGGAAGCTTTGTGATGGTGAAAAAAAAGTTTTCGAGAAAACATGTTAGAAACATGTTTTAAGTAATTTGAAGTCAAATATGCTATTTTTAGAAAACATTATTTATAACATTAATATCGTGTTTTTATTTAAAATTCATTCGATGCAGCGTAAAATTATCTGTAATTTAAAAAAAAATTGATGTCATAGCTATATTCCTGTACAAGTTATTTACAAAAACGTAATTTTTCGTTTAGAGATTATCTTTCCGAAATGGTAAAAGATATCCAGGTGAAATATTGTTTGGTAATGTCTCGTGTAGAAATATACAGTTTACCAAAATTTCAAGTATTTACAACAAATATTTTTAGAGAAAAAAATTATTTTATAAAAAAAATCGATTTCCTTTGATATGCGATAACTAGACTTAATCGTATTCAATCACTTTGAAATTTTGGAGAAAGGTAGCTTTTAAATATATATCGAATGAGTTTATTTTTCAGAAAAATCTATTTATAAATTTAAGAGATATTGGAGGTTAAACATTTTTATTAAATATTTTCAAATATCTGTTTCTCCGAGAATATTAGATAAATCAGTTCAAAATTTCAACCACTTATTAAACTTATTAAAGATTATACCTAGCTAAAATTACAAGAAATTATCTTCATTGGTTTTAGAGACAAAAATTATTTTATAAAAAAGTATTTTCAGAGAAAGAAAAATTAATAATTTGTAATATTGATATATAAATGTAATTAGAATTGTGTAATTAATTTTTCGCATTTGTAGACTTTCAGAAAACAAATTTATTTTGCTTAAACGGAAATATAATAAAAGTGTATATAAAAAAAAAATAAATAAAACGTATTGAATTATATAAAATTTCAGCGCCGCACTGAACCTGTTAACAAGATTAAATATACGCTACTGCAATATTTTAAGAAACTAGCAACATTTAAAAGTGCCTCGCGCGTACTATTTTGGTTTTGCGCTTAGAAACACTATTTTTCGCTATTATTTAGTTTTTGACAAGATAATTACATACATTTTTTAAGCAATTTTATTTTATTTTAATTATTTAGTAGTTCTATAAATACTTAAGTTTCAAAATTCAAATCTAGCACATTTTCAATCTATAAAATTAAAACATTCGCCCTTTTTTTAAATAATCAATCACATCGAGTTTTTAAATGAGCCACTATACCGCCATTATTTATTAAACAGAGAAATAATGATATAATTACAGATTCTAAAGAGCTATATATTATATTTTTGATATTAATAATATTCATTGACTCATATTTAATCCGTTCAAATAAATTATGATTTGTTAAATCATTGAGAAACTATTCTGCTTAAAATATTAGCAGCGATCTACCAAATTAATAAATTCATATGATTATTTACCTTTTAAATTTATGCAGAAATTTTGAATGCTTTGGAATTTAATTTATTATGTTTTTTATGTATCAATACGGATATTTTCCATTCTACAAAAGGCCTCATAGCCTGTCTATTGTTAAATAAATAATAAATAATAAACAATAATGTTTTAAATAACAAATAATGTTTTAAAAGATGCTTAAAATTTTAATCGTACTCATAATGGTAGCAAAGTGGATAACATGAGAGCATTTCCAACTATATTTATAAATATACCCAAGAACATATAAAATACTTCGAGGTGTATTAATTATTAAATTGTGGATAATTTTATTGAACAGCATAAGTTTATGAATTTATTTAATTAATAAAGGAAAATATATTTTTCAAATCGTTTGCTTCGTTGGAAAGATTTAAATTAACAATTTCTATAAAAATTACTTATTCATATGAATTAATTGTATAGTAATCGTATTTTCGGAACGTAAATCAACGTAATATCGAGAAATTTTTCAGAAAATAATTAATAAATCTTATTAAAAAGTACCTATAATTTGGAAAGCTGTGATCTGTATTAAACAAAAACTTTATAATTTCGAAAATCTCGCCTCTCTCGTATTCTTCCACAGGTCTTTTATAATAAAAATACAGGCAAATGCATTAATTTGCAAACAAAGCAGACATCTGCGTAAAACAGATACTTTGAACCTAAAAAATACGCGCTGCTCATCAACACCAAATTCGTTTTCCATTAAATTCACCTGTAATGAAATGCTATTATAAAAAAGCATCCCCGCGCTTTTCAGGCGTAAAATTTTTTAAACCAACAACAGCAGCAACGACAGCAGCAGCGCTCGCGTACACACACACACACACACACACACACACTGCTCAATTATCGCAGATAAACAATTACGTGACCATAGTGCATATGATACACATACAATAAAGTCCATAATTCAAAACCCCGGGTAACTGCACCTCCCTCTCAAATGTAAACAACAATCACAAGTCCTTGTCATTCGAGCGCTCTGACGTTCCCCGCTGTTGTTGCACTCGGGAAAACAATAGTTGCAGTCGGCATGAAGAATAAAAATAATGCTTCCGAAAAAGCAGTCGCGCACAATGTTATAGTATCACTTCTTTCAACCAAAAAAAGAAAGAAAAAAGAAAATAGAACAAGTAACCGACACAAACAACAGCAAACAACAGCAAACAACTATAGACAAGAAAAAGCGAGGAGAGTAAAGATGATAAAGCGCGTGCGAGATATAAACTCTCTGGCTAGTACGTGCGTGTGTATGTTTGAATTGCAATCTACCTGCCGAGGGGTCGTTCAGCGCGGAAGCCCATGTGACGAGGTAGAGTGCGGGAATGGCGAGGGCGAGCATTGCGACGTGGATGGCGCGCCTACGTTGACTGGCATTCGCCGGTGCGGCGAGCCTCCGGTAAACCACCTCGAGCGCTGCGCTCCGCAATTTTCTCCCACCCCCCAGAGTCACTCGGCGCGCGCGTTGCACACACGCCGCCGCCGCCGCGTGTCGCTTTTGCCCGCCAGCAGCACAGACGCCGGGCGTGCGCACGCGCACCGCGGTTCGATGAAATTTATTTGCCAAAGAGCCTAGGAGCCGTATATATACCCGACTCGCCTCGCTCCCAGCAGAGAGAGAGGTGCGAAAAGCTTTTAAATTATACTAACCGCCCCGCGGCGCTCGTTATAACGTAATATGCGCGTGTGTGTGTGGGGTACACACCATATACGCGCGCGCTCGCGGAAGTCGTCGCATGAAATATTCAGCCGGCTGCCCGTCCAGATAGCGATCGAACGGCGCGCACGCGCGCGTTTTCCCGAAAATTTATTGAATGCGAAAAGTCGCGCGTGTATAAGTATACATGTACATGGTGACAGCTGTGCTTCGGCTTTGCGGAGTGAAGGCTTCTTCGGCGCACGGACGCGCTCATTAATTTTCAGTAATAGCGTACGGAGGAGTTTACTCGATTGATAGCGCGATTGTGGGCGCAAGAAAGTCTTCCGTTATGACTTTTTTACGCGGCCCCATACGGTATTGGTGACTTTACCTTGATTGCATTACGGATTAATAGGTGCGTAGTGGTATGCTGAATGAGTGGGCAATAAGGTATTTAAAAGTCACTGACAGCACCAGCTGACAATGTAAACTTCTTTTTGACGTTCTTTTCCTGCTGTCTTTCCTGATGAACGCTCAATTTGAATTTTATACAGGATATATTGAAGGGGAAGATTAAGTGTATTAATCTAAACAAAGGTATCAACAATTATTACAGTAGAATAACTGGGTTCTATTCTGCAGTATGTACAGGATATCGCGTTCAATTTAATAAGTTGTGTACAATAATACATTATAAAATAATTTAGCTCATTTGTATTAAAACAATTTTTTTTTTCATATTTAGTATAAAATAAACCATTCAGAACAAAACTCTCATTTTCAACGTAAACAAGGGCAAACAAAATTAACAAAAAAATACGAAACTTTTAATCAGACAAGAAATTTTCGTATTATGAATTAAAATTTCTCGAAAAAAGACTTATAAGTTTAAGCATTTACAGTAGATTCAATTAAAAAAAGTTTTTTTCTACGAAAACTTGTACAACACTTTATAACGGCCATAAGGTTGCCTCATATAATTTTACTCTATCATAAAATCGTGTTAGAGTTTTTTTTAAGTATATATAAAAATTTATTTTCGTATAAAGTATATTGAAAAGTTTTTTGTATTTTATTTTTTTTTTTGGGGAGCAAACAACACTGTGCATCAACAACAATGGAAAATATTTTTCTAGAGAAAAACGTGAATGTTTCATACAAATGAGAATGAACGATAGCATTTTGCTTCACTGCAACTAAAGTTTCAAATCAAACTTTCTAGAATCGAAATATAATTCTCTAAAGATAAAGCTTAATTTGAATCTGCAATTTCACATGTAGTTTGATAAAAGTTATTAGATTACATTTTCATTACATTCCAAAATTCTGCTGGTACAATAAATGTATAGATAAGTGCATTAAGGAGGTTTATGCGTGACTCCCTAGTCAAAGCAGTACTAAATGAAGAGGTTACCTAAAATTTAAAAAATTCATAGTTGTAATGCGATTTATTTATTAAAAATGGTATAGATAGTCAATGTATTATAAACAAAGTATATTTATCATGACTAAACAAACTTTTTTTTAACAAAATGTCGATATTTTAGAAGCAGATATCGCCACTACAAACAATTATTGAGAAAACACAGGGATCTTTTTTCTTTATTAACCGATTCGACTTATTTTGGTCTTTAATTAATTTCATCAGGAGATGCGGAAGGAAAAATTTTAATTTATTCAATACCTAGAATATTATAGCCAATTTAAAAAATAAATTTTTCTAACCTCATGTACGAATTTATGAACAACTAGCTATAACTTACTGAATTTTGAATGTTTCCTTCCGCAAGTCCTCATGAAATTAATTAAGGAACAAGATGAGACCTTCAACACTAAAATCGGTTAAGAAAGAAAAAAGATCCCAGTGTTTTCTCAATAATTGTTTGTAGTGGCGATATCTCTTATTAAAATATCGGCATTTTATTAAAAAAAGTTTGTTTAGTCATGTTAAATAGACTTTGTTTATAATACATTGACTATCTATACCATTTTCAATAAATAAATTACATTACAACGATGAATTTTTTAAATTTTAGGTAACCACTTCATTTAGCACTGTTTTGACTAGGGAGTCGCGCAGGAACCTCCTTAAATTTTCACTATTCAGCATCAAGACCTTGTAATTATTATGCAAGCCTTTCCGACAACCGCCTATACAAAGGTTATAGGTATAGACTATAGGTAAATCTGAATAGACAAAATCGTCGATATGGTAACTCTTCAATCCAAGTTTACTTAGCGAACGCCTGTTAAATAATTTTAAACAAGGGCCTGCATGGCCACTAATTATCCCTAGCTCCTTGTACTATTATCCGCCAAAGTAATTTTAACAGTAGAAAGTTTCTATCTTTCGAGCATTCCGCCGAGGAGTGAGAGAGAGAGAGACAGAGAGAGAGGGACAGAGAGTGAAGAGCCTGGGCCTGAAAGTTCACCCAGCTATGGGATTAAGGGATGCATTAGTTCTAGAGAGCTTTTCCATCGGACGAAGTTATGTGCTGAGAACGTACTTTCGCCGAAATGATCACCTTTAAAATATTCAATTAGACGGCCATTCGACAAAGCTCCCCGGAGGCTCGCTCGCTCGCGCGGAAAAAGATGGAACGGTTTAGGACACTTTGCGCGATAAAACGCGCCGGCGTTTTCTCTCTTCAAGAAACTGGCAGGGCCATCGCGTGGAATCTCTTTTTTATCTTCTTCTTCTTTCTTCTCCCCCGGATCTCCCTTACCTTCCCGCAAATTATTCAATATTCTTCTTTTGGAGAACTAAACAATTAGGACTCCAATCGCCGAAAAATTTTCAAACACGCGGTCTATTGGAGTCTTTAAAACTTTTAGAAAGGATCGTTTATATTCATTGTGTACATTATAGTATATTTTGTTATGCCTGAAGAGTACTTTTTTCACTTCGTACGAACTTATGATATATTCGAAGAATCAGTCTCGAATATTCCACTGCTTGCTAGGTTTGAATTGCATTGTTTTAGAGTCGAACATAGACGTTTGTCACGAAATAATATCTGGAGAAAAAGTGAAATGGGTACAAAAAGTTGTAAGTTCTTCATTGCCTGAAAAATCGACAAAAATTTATCCAAAAGTTTTTGAGGGCTTTGAAACATGATTAATAAAAAAACCAACAATTTTTTATTGTGAAACATTGGTTTTAGCATATTTCAAAACACTACAAGTTCTAAATGATACGGTATGCATGAATCGTGTGAAAAAATATAAGGACGCATTTTGTATAATGCTCAGTAATAAAGCCTACTATGAAATGCAAATGTACCTACCTGTTTCGCAAGAGCATCTTTACCAGTTAGCAAAACCAATATTTAGACACCAAGCAATGGCACAGTTTTTCGAAAGGGGGTATAAAGAAGAAGAATTACAAGGTATCAAAAAGTGGATTGTTTGCAGTGGTAATAGGAATAGTAGTAATTGAATTAACAACTTCAATTATTGCACTGATCATTGAATTAGCAATTGAATTCATTAAAAATTATCAAATTGCTAGAATGAATAAAATAATTGTAATATAAATAGATCTAACCATTATATATAATTTTAATTATTTTATTTATTTATTTATTTATTAAGGTTATGCGGGCCTTGGGCCCTTAAGCTTATTGAATATAATACAGAGGTACATAAAATATAAGAAATAAGGATAAAAATTAAAAATTAATCAGAAAGTCTTTGAGTGAGCCGCTGATAGATGATTTCTTCGGGATAGTTTGCGTTAAAACATCTTCCACTATCTTATTT
>JAPYZP010006847.1:0-20472 GCA_030522985.1 Torymus sinensis
TTAATTTTGTATACTTTTGTAGATTTTAAAATTGACTTTATAAACAACTATAACTCGAATAATATTTCTCAACCAAAGACTGAAAAATATCCTGGTATAAAATTTCCAGTTTACAATTAAATTGGAAAAGAATAATGCATATCGTTTCAATATTTGCTACAAATGTTTGTTAAAAAAGCATATGTATGCAACCTTTTTAATTCCAGACATTTATATGTATACGTTGATCGTTAAATTATATACGCGCACGCACGGCATTTAAAAATAATGGAAAAACCGTGCAGACGCTCATTGCAATCGTTTGGCCAATTCCTATAAATGACACTGACGCCGTTCCGACGAACTAAGTCTTTCATTTATTTTTGACTTACACATATATTCATCAATATGGACGCTTATTTCAATAATGGATCTAATATTAAGGTAGTATACGATCTTCGTTTCAGGACTCGGAAGAAAGCCCTCTTGATGGGCGGAGGTGTGATCGTCCTACTTCTCCTGGTGACCATCGGCGTCGTGACCTGGTACTACATCCCCCACAGGTCAAGCTCATACAAATTACCTAAGTACGTCAGCGAATCGAGTCTCGGAGTGTACAAGAAGGTAATTTCTTTTAATAATATTGTTCAAGCTTATATGGATATATTTGGATTTTAAACATTTGAAGTACTTAAGGCAATTCCATTACAATAAAATGTATATTTTTTTGTTTTAATTTAACGTCGGAAGAAAACTCAGAAATGACAGTTTACTTATAATAAGCGTGTAATATTTATATTGCAATTTTCTGTTTATACAATGGCAATTTTATTTTAATTAGTTAAAACAGTAGGAAAACACCTATTATACCGTCAACGCGAGCCCCAACAAGAGTGATTAAATCATTGCAATTAAAGCACTGAAACTTCAGGTTTATATAATATGATTATACGTACGTTAAAAAGCTTGTAAATTATAGTAATTGAGGAGGCTTGATTTTATCTAAACATTTGATAATATTGATTAGGTTTAAGATATACTATCAAACATTGTCGCTGTTATCGAAAATATATCCTATATAGATCTTTGATCCGATTTTAGTGACTTTAAGTGCGAATATTCTAGATTCAAACATATGTTCGTATGTATATATACACGACAATTACCTACTTTCGACTTTTCCGATAACGGACTAGTCTGCACTCGCCATGACGCAAGAAACGTCGGCTGCACTTTAATCAAGGCCGAGATCGAAGCAAATGAATGCAAGCGCGGAATTGTGTATAATATATTTGCTTCGAGGCGAGAAAGTGATGTCAGTCGTACGCGATGCATGAATAATTTAACGGCGGTATATGAACTTTGTAAAATGTCGGTGTATTGTTGAGGAGAATCGAGAAAAACTTGTTGGTCGAGAGCAAAGTTGTTACATTGAAGTATGAATTCTTTCTTTTTCCTTCCTCTCTTTGATTCCGGCTTAAATGGCAAGGCTAAGGAGAGATTGTTCGCGAACATTGCGCGTTGTAAAAATACGGAAAGAATGTAAAATGTTGATATTATTGCACTCGAAAGAATTTGTTTTTATAATTGATAAAACGTTATTGCGCTGCAGTATGGGTCTCGGTGGAGGATTCTTCATGACGATTTACGATGCCAACACCGATACCGCCGAGTTCTTAGACGCAAGAGAAGCCGCTCCGTCCGCAGCTTACGACGAGATGTACGGCGGCAATGCTAGTTTGTCTCTGTACGGTATGTACTATGCACAAAAGTTGAATAATATTTGTTTTGTTTTGTATTTAATCATAAAGCATTCAGATGATTCATCCAAGTGTGAATTATGGCTTCAAGCGAATTGTATTTATATGATTTTTATTGGATGGAATTGAAGCACAAAATTATATTGATCGTTAGATTTAAGACATCATCTATTTCGTCAGTGCATAAATAAGCATATTTTGATGACATTGAAAAACTACCAAAAAAAAGAGTGATAAATTTTAACGTTTGAAATTCATGCTGTCATAAGATGAAAAAAAAAATTTTAACTGCTCTCTTGATGTCGTGAGAAATAATATTTCGAGCCTTAATGACCCAGACCGCCGCAACCGAATTAGTTTTATTGCGATGTTATCCTGCGTGTATTGTACAATGTATAATATATAGACACTCTTATTGTCTTTTTAATAATCCCATATATAAAAAGGCTCGTAAATCAAGACTTATTATAACTTTCTGCTCATCATGCTTCAATTATCTTTAATTACTTTTATCTCAAAATATCTGAATAAATAAAAAGCCTCGGAAGGTCAGTTTTTTCCTCATCCAACAAATCAGTCATATACGTCTAACAATTCTAAAATAAAACTCTACTTATTTCCTTGTGAATATAGGCGGCTTAGCCGTGGCGGTACCAGGCGAGCTGCTGGGCTATTGGGAGGCACACCAAAAGTACGGCAAACTGCCCTGGAAGGACCTGTTCGAGCCCTCGATAAAGCTGTGCCAGACTGGTAACATCATCACGAGGTACCTCGCGGAGAGCCTCAAGGGCAAGGAGGACTTTATCCGCACCGAGCCCACCTTGGCGGAAATTCTCATTGACGACACGGGAAGACTCCTGGGTGTGAGTATATCGTATACGATTTTTTTTTCTTTTTTTATATAATCAAGGAAAATCGAACGACTTGTAATTGAAAGACGATTGTTTAGGAGGGCGATAGGATCAAGAGACCACTGCTGGCCAAGACTTTAAGGGCTCTCGCCGACTCTGATGACCCACCGAGGCTCTTTTACAATAGCAGCTTAACGGATCAATTGGTCCAGGAGATCAAGGACTTCGGTGGTATTATCACTAAAGAGGATTTCAAGAACTACGAGTACGTATTTTCGTGCGATCTATTGTACACGTGGGTTATAGAGTTGTGTATGAAAGAGAAAATGAGGTCAGCAGAGTGTACGAAGGTCGAAGCGTTTATGAATATTAAATAACTATGGGGCATTAAGTGAATTTGGGTTTCGACTGAAATAAAAAAGAAATAACGTACACGTGTACTATTATGTCATCTTTAATTTGACGAGCTGGTGTTAAAATAAAAAAAAGAAACACCAATGTTTCGTGTACGTCCTTCCAAAAAAATACGATGACTCATGTTAATTAATTGTCTTGATCAGAAAATAAATGTTAGAAATTTTGTCTGATTCAAGGGTAAAATGGAAAAAGCCGATAGAGGCGAATATCGGCGGCATGACGATGTACACGGCGCCGCCGCCCGGCTCGGGCGTACTCCTCGCGTTCATGATGAACGTCCTCCAGGAACTCGTGCCGGTCGAGGACGACCGCATCATGTGGCAGCGGATCATCGAGACCTTTAAGTGGGCGTACGCGAAGCGCACCGAGCTCGGCGATCCCGATTTCGAGGATATAGGTGAGTGTGATTGGATTTTAATCGATGATATAATATTGCCGCGTTTTTTTTGTTGTCATTATGCAATCGGGTTTTTCGTGCGTAGGTCGCGTCACGCGTTGACTAAGCATGCGGCTGGTTCGATATGTAAATTTTTTTTATGTAATATGCGCATGCGAACTACAGATGTACAATCTATATGCAGAAAATGTGCTTCTTGTTTTATAGGACATGTAGAGGTACATTCTGTTGAATGTGGAATTTTTAGATGATCTAGATCTAGAACTATACCGTTTCGGGATACAAATAAAAGATTTTTGAAAAGTTTATGTTAATATGCATTGCAGAATATTTTTTCATAAGATTTAATTTTAAAATGTGAATTTTGCTTTTAGAGGGACTACTTAGAAACTTAACGTCGCAAGACTATGCTAATGCCATAAGAATGGAAATCAGAGATGACAAGACGTTCATAGATCCAAAACATTACGGCGCCGTAACTACAAATAAGGAAGACCTCTCCGGATGGTTCCGCAGTATCTGTCACGTCGACAATCAATCAAGTGTAAGTTAAATGCTTTCATAAATTCAATTAGAAATGATTTACGCGAATATTAATGAATGTGCATTTTACAGATTAGGTGCTAAAATACGCTCAAAGTCTACTGGAATTATTTTCAACGACGAGATGGATGACTTCAGCTCTCCGAATATTACGAACGGCTTTGACTTGCCCCCATCGCGGGCTAATTTTATTAAACCCGGAAAAAGGCCAATGAGTTCTATGGCTCCTACTATTGTCGTGAGTATTATATATTAGAAATTTTCATTACGGAACTGAAAAAATCTTCGTCCGTATTTCGAAAGCCAATTTAACGAGCTAGAATCATATTTTGGCGTATTTGCATACTTCAAATCTTTATAAAAAGATCAATAGCATATACATGCATTCAAAAATTGAAATCGTTCTACACGCAAACTGAAACTTGTTCTTCTTTTTATACTGATTTTATAACTTTTCCTTCAGCTGGGTGAAGACAGAAAAGTGCATTTAGTCATCGGTGCCGCTGGTGGAACCAAAATAACAACGGCAATCGCCTCGATCATGATTCTGAATCTGTGGAATAAGTACAATATCAAAGAAGCCGTCGACGCGCATCGTCTTCATCATCAAGTGAGTACTTACATCAACTTTAATTAGTTTCCTAGATGAAATCGCGAAACTCACACTCGTAAACCTTTATTTTGTTTCAGCTGTTCCCAATGCAAGTACAAAACGAGCGCAACTTTCCAAAAGAGGTGGTGAACTATTTATGGAATATCGGCCACAACGTAACTACGTTCTCCGGAATCGGTAGTGCGGTGACGGCTGTCGAAAGAAGCCACAACAAGATAATGGCCAATTCCGATTATCGAAGACAAGGGAGGACAGCTGGCTTCTAAAGCGCGTATTATACGTAATATGCGATATAAATATTGTAAATATGTGCAAGGACCAATGATCTTTGATCTCGTCTTACGACAGGATTATCCGTTTTGATGTTCCCAGAAAAGTTGTCACTTGATAGCATATATTGTTTATGCAACGGTGGAACTTATTCGTATTTTTCACTATTTCTTAAGTAGTTTGTACCACGTTTCCATTTCTATGAATGACAAACTATAGTAAATCGCAACATTGTGAACGTTAATCAGTATCATAACTTTTTTTTCCAGTCATTTCTATAGTAATTTATGAGTGTTTTTTTTTTATTAATGAGTAATAAAGATTTGTTATAACTATTTTTATTTAAATCTTAAAGATAAAAATAGTAGTGCAAAATGGTAAAATTTTAATTCTAAACAATGCCCACTTTGCAGCTCGAACTTTTACAAATATAAAAATAAAATTATTGTGTGCACTTTGAAACTGCAGTGTTACAATCCAGTTTTAATGCAAATATACATTCTTTATACAAACATTATTTACAAGTAAGATCACAGTTACCGTACCATACGATTTTTTATGGATTGAAGACGTGATGACTGACAGTATTCAACTATCTGTGGTGAAACTCTACATTTATAAGCAATAACTTCAATTGTGTATATAATATAAAACCTACGCATTTTATTTTTACGCTCTGTATATAAATAATTTGTAACAAAAATTGTTGAAATGCCTTAATAAATAATTATAAATAGTTAAAACTTAATGGCGCAAATAAAGCATTCCAGCATTAATATTGTAAACGGTCAATCACTATTACTGCTCTCCGATAAATCAGCCTCGTCTTTGATCTTTTTAACAACCTTTTTACCTTTCTTAACTCGACCCGGTCCTTTCTTGGATTTACGAAATATTTCGATCGCTTTGAGCTTCGTTTTTAAAGCATTAACCTTATCCTTCTCCCTTTGTGGAATAACTTCTTCATCCACGGTGATGAATTTTCGTCGTTTAACATTAATACTGTCATTTTCGAGCCTTTCAATGGCTTGTTCAGTTTTAGTTTCCTCCTGTTCCTCTCCAGTTCCTGTTTGACTTTCCGTCTCGTTTGCCTCAGTTACAGTCGGCAATTGACTTAGTTCATCTTTAGATTTTATCCCTTTCTTACCTGTCGTCTTTCTCGTTCTTTTCGGTTTTTCTTGACTGGAAATCGAAGGTATTTCATCGTCCGAGGGTGCAGCTTCTTGACTCTGGCCACCCAGTTTTTGAACAGCCGTTTTTACTCTCTTACTTAAAGCTGCTTCAATTGACTTCGGGACCGTATGAACTTTAAAGTATGAATCAATTCCTTTCTGACTTTTAGCCTCAGTTAATTTTTTTATAACAGGATTCATAATTTCGTCGAACTTTAATTTTGTCCATCCGAATTTTTTCTTTGCATAATCTGCTAAAAGGACTAGATTTGGTTTACCCCATGTGAAAGCTTCTTTTGACTCATCAATTGTTGGAGACAAGTATGCTTGAACAACAGCTTGACTAGGAAACCCTACAAAAGGCAGTATTATTTTACAAAATTAAAAAAATAGTTATATTTCAAATCATACAAAATCTTCATACCTTTCTCAATTTGTACATTTTTAAGTTTATTGCGCAAACTGATTTTTCCTGGAGCAGCTAATTTTCCTGCTCTCAACCAACTACAAAACGTTCGTAGACCACGTAAACTGTCTTCTCCTTCGCACGGAAAAGATGCCAAAATTTCTAAAGCAGTAACAGGACCAACACCTGCTAAACCGTTTGTATAATCGCTCCCAACTAACATAGCTAATTGAATTAGTCCTTTCCTGGAAAGATCTGTAAAAATAAAAAAATATAAAAACATTTGAATACCTTAGGGAATTGACGTGAATTATAAAATGATTGACTTATACTTACTAAAATGGTGTTCAATATCATTTGATAAAAATTGTAAAACTCTTTTATTGTTGTCAAAAAAGTTTTTATACACACACTGTCCACCAAAAAGCCAGATATCAGAATCATCCGTTACAGTTCCATCAGTTAATTTTATTTGTTCTAAATAAGCGCACTGCGCCTCAGCTTCCATAGGAGCCACGAGATACGGAATTCCAAACAGCCGCAAAAGTTCTTGAGCTTCCAATCGCATTTGATCTGTAATATCTGTCGCTTGCCTTGTCAGTTTTCCTAAATCTGCATTTATCTGTTGCTGTTCGATCTCTAATTTTTCCTAGAATATTTTAAAATTAAATTGTTAATTATAATTATGTGAAAGTTGAATATTAAAAAAAAACTTTAAGAAACTCTCACTATAGTTGAAGATATTATACCTTCATTGCTTCAAGTTCTTTCTCATCTGTAGGAAGAACTAAGGGAGGCTCTTTTTCAATTTCCTCTACTTTGTCTACGAATTGTTCATTATTTTCATCTTGAGTTTGGATTATATTCAATTCTTCCATCGAATTACTTTGAGATAGGTTTTCAGAACTTATAGCAACATCATCTACTACTAAACTTTCATTGCTCTTTTCATATATTCCACTATCTACTATTTCACTACTATCTTCTTTTGATTCATCTTCTCTTCTTAATTCGTTATTAATAACAGTTACTATAGAAGATTCTGAAGTTGAAGAAGTATTCATATCTTCAGTATTTGATTTTAGTTCTTCTTGAATATTTTCACAACTAGTCGGTAATGAAAATTCTTTATTATCTACATTTTCTTGGACAGATTTTTCCATTTCTTCCTTAACTTTGATCATTACTTTTTCTACTATTTCTTTCAAAACAGCCTCATCAATATTTTTATTTATTAATTCATTTGGCATTGGTACTGATTTCTCTTCCCAAATTTCATTTTCTTTTATAACATTCTTCGTATCAACAAATACATCAGCAAATATGTCGTCCTTTAATTCTTCATCCGCTTTAATAGTTATTTGGAAACCTTCATTTTTTGGTTTTTTAATATTTGTAAAATCTGGTATAGGTACATCTGGAATTTCAATGAAATCATCTGAATCGGAATCTGAAGATTGTATAGTTACTGCTTTCTTTGTATCGTTTTCGTGAATATTTTCAACTTTACTATCAAACTTTTCTGAAACTTCAATAAAATCATCACATTCTGAATTTGATTCAATTTCATTTATTTGTAAATCACTTATGATTTCTTTCTTAATTTTAGGCGATTCAGCAATTGTAGATTCAAATAGTCTTTTTCGCTTTTTATTCAATAATGATAAACGGCTTCCTGTTCTTTTCCCTCTTTTAGACGAACCTTGAGAACTACCACTTTCAGACTTCTTTTTATTTTTACTTTGTTCAACAATTTTCAGTATTTGTTCTTTCGTTAAACCACTATTTTCCAACATGTAGGCCAAAGCAGGATTCATAACTGATTTAGGAATATTACTTTTCGGTAAAAGGTGAGAGTCGTTAAGAGTAGAGTCTGCAAAACTTCCATCTGAGTTCCAGTCTTCATCCAAATCATATGCTTGAATGTCATCAACTACAGCTATTGAACTATCAGAATTAATAGAGATGGAATCTATGACCTCATCATTCGTATTTTTATCTTTTTCTTCTGTCTTACTTTGACTTGAACTTTTAGAGTCATTAGAATTTTCATTCTTCTGAGTAGGTATATCTACAAACAAAATAGAAAAGTAAAAATCAAATTTATAATTTCATAAAGTTTTGTTAAATTTTATTGATTTTTCTTTATTTTATTAGAGTTTACCTTTCAGATAAATAACTCTGGTAGTACTGTCAGAAGCAATACGAAAAGCTGCATCTTGATGCTGTGTTGTACTAATGCCTTGATCTGTTAAAAGTCTATCTAATTCTTCCAAGGTTAAAGTTTTTCCTCCCATTTCCTTTTCAGCAACTTCTAAAGATTCTTGAACATATCTACGTTTTAATAATCGTCCCACTTGAAATCCAGAATATTTGTTTGAATCCTAAAAATAATTATTAAATTTTTAGACCTATAGTATAATTATTCTGTTTACTTATAATATAACTATTTTCACAAATAAATATAAATATAATAAAATTAATTAACAGTACTCACTTTTGGTAATTCATGTATTCTGCCCCAAGAATTTTGCTTTCTCGTTTCTTTTAAATCTGTTAGAATGTCATATCTAACATCTGCGGGCAAGTTTTTAAATTCTTCGTTATCTAAATTTACACTATGTATATTTCCCATCCATTTTGTTTGTTTACGAGGACTTGTCTCCAATAGTTCATCATCAGAATTTATGTAATCATCAGAATCCACAAATTTACTAGTACTGGGTATTTCAGGTAATTTGTACATATCTTGAACTCTAGATTCCAGGATACCTGTTGGATCCTTGATTTTCTGGGTTGTGCTACTTTCTCCTTCATCGTTTCCTCTGTCAAGTACTCCCGTCACTGCTGTATGCTTTATCAGGTTGTTTATCAAATCGTTCTTCAACTTTTGTGCCTTACTAGCTGCAATAGATTTTAGCTTCCTGCGTGTAGCCTGCGGACACAAAAGAATGAGAGGACTCGGTTCTCACTACCTGATTCCCACGGTGAGCTAATTATGTTTCAGTGATATTATAATCTAGATGGAGAAGTATTGTTGTAAAGAACAATATTCTTTTGAAATTCAAAAATATTCTTTAAAATGTATTATAATTATGCACATTACATCTAATAATGAGTAAATAATTTTTACTTTGTTCAAGACATTATATAATTTTCCATAAATAAATTTTAGAAGTATACCAAATAATTAACTTTCATAAATTATTACTTCAAATTAACATTAAACGTTAAGTAATATATTTAAAGTTCAACATATGATTTGATTAAACAATACTTATACCCTCAGTAAAATCATAAAACATAATCATACTTACAATAGTGTTTTTCTTTAATAATGGAACACCACCATCAAAAACAAAAACTGGTTTGATTTTAAAATATAATAATTTGCAAATTCTGTTGAACAACCCAATGAGGTGAGCATTGGGCAGCGTATTTCCTCTACGATCTTGATAGCCTTGTATGACCTGATGTATCCATATCGATACATCTAAAAGATTGAAATTAAATAATTGATTACAAATCTAAAACTTAATATTGTGCTGCATATTAAAAATTCGAATAAAAATCTACCTATAGCTAAGACTTTGCCCTCCAACGTCTCCAACGGAACTGGCTTTCCTGTTGCATCAAGCAACCGCCACAAACCAAGAACTCCCATTGTTTAGTAGATAATTTCTACAAGTATAAAAGAGAGAATACGCTTAATTGCACAATATTTCATAAATACCACCATAAATGTACAATGTATAATTTAACTAAATAGAACATGACATATGAAAGTCTAGCTTACATCACATGTCAATTTTATAATTAAATAAATTAACGTTACATAAATGTAATGAAGAAAATTTCCTCGGAACGTACAATTTTTTATCTCAAAAAAAAAGTTCAATATTTATAAAAGTCGAACATAACCTTAAACATTGTTATTAAACAAACCGTTCAATCGTGCATTTCATATTTAAAACAAAATCGACGATAAGATAACAATCTAGCCTGCGAAAAATATACTCACCCCCGTTAACATCGAATCAATTGTCATTGAGCGGCGGGCGCGGGTCTTTTCGCGCGAAAAACGCCGCTCGATAACAACACAAAACCCGAGAGGATCTCGCGCCGCCGTCACCGCCGCCGTGATCAGCTGACAGCAAAAAACATTCGCGCAGCGCACGGCGGACCCGTCGCTGCATGCCGCGAGCGGCTTGTGTTTCGAGAACGAGTTTCGTTCCGTACTATGATTTACGGCGCGTAAGAACGCGTTACAATCGGCGTGAGAAATCTCGAAAAATCAGAGGCAAATCGCTGCTGCCGCGCCGACGTTCGTGTCTTGAAGGAAGAGGAGGTGAAGGAGGTGGATTTTTTCTTCGTGTAAAATAGAGAGGTCGTTTCTTTTTTAGTAACGAGCGTATACTTACAGGTATGTGTTTACGAAATAAGTTTGGCAGTTTTGATTCGCGGTATTGACGATGCATTTGTACTTACACTAATTGAAACAAAAGAGTTGAACCGTTTCGTATTGTTTTGTCTATTTCAAGTAAATTGCTGATAACAAATTTGATATTAGATTTAGTAAAGTCAGTAAAAAACAATCAAATTCAATCAGACTCTTCGAAATATTAGTAATTAGTCATAGCTATAACCAATAAAGACATAGTTAAGTGTCTTAAGTATTGCATTCTTTAAGTACCAAGAATAAATTTGGTTCATGAAAAGAAAAATATCTTTGTTTACATACATTATCAACAATGTATCTGGAAAAACCCATTAAAAAACAAAAGATTGATTCATCTTATTCTCACGCTATGCAAAATATTATACGCAGGTAAATGATCTCGTGTATATATAGCAATTGCACCGTTTAAGGCAATTATTCGTAATGCTTAAATATACTCTATTTGTACTAGAAATAGCTGCTTTTCAAAACAAAGTTACTTAGAAGGTCTCCCTCGTAATAAAAGTTTGCATATAATTAAAATAAATGAAATAATAACAAGATAAAAAGATTAAAATTAGAAAATTAGAGTGTAACCATGCAATGATACCTACGCAAAGCTGTTAAACTACCCTAATCCGGATGTTTTCATCTTCGCTCGACAAGAAAATGAGAAATTAACTGTATAATAGAGTTGACTTTAACTAATAGTATTGAATTAACTCTAATAAGATAATAATTAAAATATGTATTAAAAGATATTTATATGCAGTATTTCAGGTAAATAGTAACTAATAATTTAGCTTTTAATTGATGGTTATCACCGGTATAATTCACCCAATATTTACTATATAGTAAGACTTGAACCGGTACCCTAAATTAGCCATTTTATGACTCAACAAACATACTTCCCATTCCCATAATCGCCGAATACAAACACGAAATGATCCCCCATAAACCATCATTTTTCGAAAACTCGAAACTATATATGTAGACCTTAACTATACACCACATCAACCGCACAATATAACCATCGCGCTCACCTCGGAAATCATTCTCCCGCGCGCGGAGCAATTTACACGCTATGCGACTCGGCGCCTCTCGCACGACGGTGTAAATCCCAGGAAATTAATACCGACATGCCACATTCGAAAGTGCAACAACGCCGTCGCGGCATCGACATAATCGCTAATCTAGCCGCGCTCCGAATGGATCTGCGCACGCGAATGTATAGTTTGCAGGGGGAATTAATACTCGTCGATAGAATATGCGAAACGTTTGGATGTTTTAGCATCAGGTGGCCCATGCATTATAGAAAATATTGGAAGAATTGTAGTAGTGTTATCATAAGTTGGTAAAAATTAATCGTCACTGTTATAAACATTAAATATAAGTTCGAAGGATTAAATTGCCATTGAAATGTGTTCGTGAAAATTACGGTAGATTGTGCAAAGCATATTTTTCTAGCCTGGCCATTGAGCGGCGCAGATGACGGCGCAAAATTGACATCTATTAAGTATTTTACAAACACATCATATTAAACTTAATTAACGCCACTTGACGATACTTCCTATATGACATTTTATCAATCAGATGAGATCGCTTATACATATACTACTTAGATACATTCCATTCATAAATATAGTGTCTTTACTCTTTGTTTCTTTTTCACTCCACGTAAAACCAACAACATTTCACCCTACATTCCCGTACACTAAACCAGGATTACCGCAACACCTCTCTAAACCCCATTTCTCCAAACCTTACAACTTCTTTCCAAAATACTACCTCCCCCTCACAACGGTAGATCCAACCTCTCGAAATTTACACTACCACCTCTATTTCCGCCTATATACCACCCGCAACATTCCGGAAAATTTACACCGCACTTCTATAGCTCTCTCTCTCTCTCTTTGCTCCGGAAAAACCTCCGCGTAAACCTCTCGACGCTCCTCGCGCCGCGGTAAATATCTCGCTCGCTCTCTTTTTTTTTCCTCACGCCTCCGCGCGCCGCTCGCACATTTCGTTTCCCACATTTTTCTCGCTCTCGCGCGCGCACACGCGCTTGTATACCCCCGGCAATTGAGCGTCCTGCATGTGTGTGCTCGCGTATATATCCTTAATTGGCCGTAAAAATAGAGCGCCTCGCCGCGTAATTAAGTGCCCCGATAGCTGCCTGCCTGCCTGGTATATACTCCCCCTCCATTGCCTTATACTGATGCGTGCGCGCGGCTGCAGGCAATGGCTCTTCTTCGTTCCTTCAACGCCTGCACGCTTGCGAAATACATATACCGCAAGCGGAGGTTCGTGATGTGCGAGAGAAGCGCACGTGCGATTGTCCCAGGCATTAGAGACGAGTGTGTGCGGGTATATAGAGTTTGCGTCTGTTTGCGCAATTTTCCGCTTGATGTAGACGGGCAGGCGAGACTTTGAAGTTCAAGCGCGAGATTTGCGGGATCTTGAATTTTTAGCTTTACGGTGAGCTTTTGATGCAGGCGCTGGAAGATAATGCAATGCTATTGTTTGTTGTCGGCGATTCGTTGTTATCGTTCGATCACTTTATTATCGTACTTGAAAAGAGTGAATGGCCGTGCTCTTTTTATAATATTATTAATTTAATCATATATAACGAATATATTTTTATGATAAATATCAAGGGTAAAATAACAATACTTTGCGTTCACATCGTGTACATAAAATTATCAGTAAAGCTACGCTAATTTATTTATTTATTTATTTATTTAACAACAATATTGAACGGGCTTAAGCCCGCCTTTACATAAATTTGCTTCAATCGAATACTGTTAATATTATCAGTGTTACAGATATTGGTGGCATGAACAATGTATTAATTATGAAAATTTTGATATTAATGATGGTCTCATAAGTCTTCAAAGTTCGACTTATCTTGTTGCATTTCATAATTAAATGAGTTACTCTTCATTATCTCTTAAATTATTTCTCGAAAATTGTAATATAATACCTATAATCAAAAAATTTAATTTAAATTTAAAATAAGTGATAATTTTTATATTATATTCAAATATACACGTGTAGTGTGTAAGGTGTACTTCTTTAAAAAGTTCAAGGATTTGTAGAGCGTTTGTATACAAATTAAGAATGAAATGTGATTGAAAATAAACATTTTATTTTCCCATCATCGCCGTTATATTATGTTCGTTTAACAATTACAGTTATAACGGCTTTAGATTGCTATATTTACATCAGTTATTTCTATGTTTTTCTTTAATAAACTTCCCATTTACATGTATAGACCTCGATTCACGCGCGTTCAATTGAAATGCTCGCAATAAAATATTGTTGATTGTTATCTGATTCAATATAAAATATCAATTATTACAGCAACGAAAAACCAATCGTTTCAAATTTTTCCTCTAAACTCTGTCAAACCAACTAAATAACGCAAAAGCCCCCGCATCCAAACGATAAAAAAAAAGAGCAAAATCCGAACCGTAAACACAACCGTAAAGCCCAGCGGGCGCACATACACAATCGGAAAAAATCTCTCATGCGCGCGCTCGCGCGCGGACGCAGGGGCACGACGCCGACTACTTGCTTACACACACACACACACATATATATATCCCTCCCGAAACCTCTCTGTCTCTCATCGTGGGACCGTACACGCCACCTCCGCTCTGCTCTCTCTCACTCTTTCTCGCGGGCCCGTCCCGTACCCTCCCCTCTCCGGATGCATATCTCCGCTCTCGGCCGTGCGCGCACGCTCGAAAATTCGAGCACTTATACTTACCTCTCTGCGCGCGCCTCGCGCGAATGTCAAATCGTGCGCTACGACTCTTTCCTCTCTCTCTCTCTCGGTCGCTCGCGCGCGCCAAGCGAAGGGAATACTTAATCGGCCCCCTTATTACGACGTTTCGCTGCATACATGCATACAGCACGACACGCGCAGAGTGTAGGTCTCCCGCGAGCCTCCCGGATTTTCGCGTCGCGTGCGCGCACCGTGGCGCTTTAAAAAGTTAAATGAGAGAGAAGGGGTATTATACTTACTTTGTCACACTTTTCTCGTTCGCCTGCGATACATATAGGTACTGCGTGTGTGTAGCCTTTTTTCGAAGTTCGGCATTCGCGTGGGGAAGTCGTTGGTGTGATAGGGTTCGGAGAATGGGGCGTTTGAATAGATTTGAATTGTCTATGAGGATTGTCTTGTTTTGGTATAGGCTCGAAAGAAAAGAAGACGGTGGCGGTCGGTGCGTTTTGTGCGATGGTTGGTGGTAATTGAAACTCTTTGAATGATTATTATAGTATATAAGTGATGCCCGTATAAAGTTTTTCAAGCTTTTCTTTGTTATTAATAGACCGATACTCCGGAAATTTTTAGAAATGTTAAAATACGCGAGTTATTCGGCGTCCCTTTAAGTAGAACTCAGATACGAAAGCTGAGTGGTACGAATATGGAAGAGAATAATGGATAATTTGTATTAAGATAGCAGAATTCAGATTTTGTAAATTTCTATCGCATATATTATTATAATCGTTCTGAATAATCGCTACCGATAAATTGTAGTTCAATCTATATAGATACTGTATGAAACCGAGAACTCCAATTGGAATTCAAATTATCAGCTATTAGGTACATTTATTTAAAAAATGTTTGATAAAAACGATTGAGATACGAAGTACGTTTACAAAAATGGTTATTTTTATAAATTAATATATAATATAGCTACTCTCTAAAGTTGAATTAGTGAAAATTGCTCCACCTATTGAATTAGTGGAAAAAACTACTAATTTATTAGTGAAATATTCACTATTTTATTAGTAGAACTACTAATTTATTAGTGAAATATTCACTATTTTATTAGTAGTTTGGACAAAACTACTAATGAAATAGTGAATATATCACTAATAAATTAGTATGTTCTTTCCACTAATTCAATAGGTGGAGCAATTTTCACTAATTCAACTTTAGAGAGTACATAATTTTAAAATGTTCAAAAGTTCAGAATGATTAAAAATCTTATCACCTTAATTCTTATCTTGATTTTATTTTATTTGAATATTTGACTATACATTCAATAATATTTGATATATATTTGAATAACAGAAGCTCTGTCGAAAGTTTCTCGTGCATTTTTTTTTGGTATTACGCGATCCTAAATTGAATAAATGCATATAAAAGTTCCTTTTTATCTCCAGGCAGAGGAGGGAAGTTTCGGAAACCGCCTCTGAAATTCGTATTGTTCTACTTTCTTCTCTCCTCGTTGAAATTGTGGGAACAGCCTCGTCCTATTTGTAAAATTCGCGCGGCCTAAACATTGCACGCAGCGACTTCGAAAAGGACAACGGCTTCCTTCTCGCTACCTATACATATACCCGACGTTACGTAATTTTGCACTCCATAAAAGTATAATTTGATAAGTGCTCCGAAAGTGTCTGAAAACACTCTCTCGGCCTGCATACATCCACACACACACACACACACACACACTTTCACTTTGCGCTTTTCCACACTCCGCGCCGTCGCGTATCACACGGCAATTTGTTAAAAGTGGAAAATCGCCTCGTGAAACAACTTATACAGCCGCGTCCGGTAGTGCGGCTGTTCCCGCGACGCTTGGCCACAAAAGAAATATCGCGAATTAAAAGGCAATAATTCGCGCGGCGCGAGCGCGTTTCGAACGTTGTAGATCGTTAAATACCGCGAGATCGCGGCATACGGGGATACCTATACTAGGTACTCGATAAAAAAAAATGCAGAGCTGCTGCACGAATATGTGCGCTTTTATACCTCCGGCACATAATATCGGCCGTCATAAAGCTGTCAGATATGTGCTATACGCGCGCCTAAGTAAGGATACGCCGAACGATAGGCGCTAAGGTTTCCTATTGACTTTTACCCGGGCTGGGTATATACCACTGATCGAAAAATCGCGTATACAGTTCGGAGTAATAATTTTCGCTGAGTTATGACGATGGAGATGCAAATTATTCATTTTTTTTTACGTAACAGCTGTTCGTGTTGGAATTCCATGGCGGATTGCGACGCGCTCTTATGTGCGTGATTTTTCTTCCCATTGTCATAAATCACGCTGAAATCTTATTAAAATAATTAAGACAATTGTGGCATGATAATTTCAGCAACTGGAACTCATTCGTTAAGGTTTAGACGCGGTATTGCATACTTATACGGTTATTGCAAAAGTTCTGCAATGTATTTTGAAGGTTCGGTTGTAAATTGCTTATGTTACGGTTAGAATGCGTGCAGTTTACTTGCTTGTGACTATAAGATATATTGTATAAATAATGCGTTAATTAATATGATTTAGTATCGCGGAAAACGTATATACGATTCTAGTTGCAGCGCCGTAGTAATTTAAATCACCTGAATCTACAAAATTATTTTCTATGTAAATACGTTATAGATGCGTTAGATTGTGTTAAGAAATTTTGGCTATATCCTCTATAACCTCCTCTAATTTCTCCGCTTTAGTAGTGTGTCTGTAAAAATGCAAACAATCTAATATTCTTCTTGTTCTTTGTAATATTTTGTAGTACATCTACAGTAAGGTACTAGAACACTTGTAATACATAAATATTTTGCAGCAGGTCTAATTTAGTTACTATAATAACTCTCATATTTTTGTTGAAGAAAAAAAAACACTCGTTTTGTTCCCGGTTTCTATAAATTCGCAGATATACTTATGTGTATTTCTTCAGGGCTGACGTATAATAATATTAGCACAAATTTATTTTAAATTAACTTTACATCTATTTCAAAATTTGTTTAAATTACTTCATTTTCGTTTTCATCTTATGTATAAAAAAAAGTTATTTTCATGTAAAATTCAGTGAATCATAAATAACAGGAGAATGCTTTTATTTTTGATTATTGATATTGATATCTTACCCATTTACAAGGATTTTGATATATCTTTTCGTCTTATAAAAGGAGTAGTAGTATTTCATGGGAGTCTATAGAAGCATCAATGCAGAAGCGATAGTTATCGATAGCATCTCAATCCACTGCGAAAATGAGATTACACAATCTCTCTACGTTCGTGCTAATCGATAATCGCTTTCTACGTAGTAGGCTTTATCTGCACTGCGATCTTTACAAAATCAAGAGTAATGTAACATCTTGATGATGGCTGTGGTAATATTAATAGTTTCAATCTGGGCATCAGACGTATATACCGTTACATTACTAATCAAGAATACATATCTTAAAATTTTTCCTTTTTACATTATTTCAGTGATTATTAATTATATATATTATAAGTGTAATTCTATATTTATATAAGTATGTACACTTAATACTTTTTCAATTTCATACAAAATTTCACAACAATTTTACATGTAACAGTCAATACGAAATACCATGTCTCAAACAGTATTATGGAATTTTATGGAGCTTCAGCTTTAAATTACACTTCGAAATTCGTGATATTATATTTAGAAAATCTCATTACGACTACACTTCAAGTCTATCAAACCTGTAAACTTGCAGAGAACCGAAAACAAAACAAAAAACACCTCCATCCATAGCTCACCCATCATAAACCGCACACTCGTTCCCTCACGCACTTGTCTATATACAGAAAGAGAGAAAAACCCTCCCATAAATACGATAATATAAAATCCATCAAAGACCTCATCTCTCTTTCTCTCTTTCCTCTACAATAAAACGAAATCCCTCGCGCATCGATTCACTCGCAAAAACTCGCTCTTGCGCGCACAGTTGGCGCGCGATCTCTCGCGCGCCCACCTCTCCTTTATCACATCGACGGCATCTCTCTTTTCTCTCTCTCTCTCTCTTTCTCTCCTCACTCCTCTCCTCTCCGGGCGACGGCGCTCGGCGTGAAAATGGGATTGTAAAATCTACGCCCGAGCGCCCGATAAGGGGGAGCTTTTCCACACTCACACACACAGACACACTCGTAGACGCGGCGCATAGCTATATACATAGGTATATATATATAATACACGTCTGAGCGCGGCAGAACGTCTGGCGCGCGGGGCGCGAGAATCATTCTCACGGCTATATATACCTATACTACATAGAGCTATATAACGCCGCGCGGCCTTTCGCGCGAGTGCGCGGGCGCGCCCGTCGATCCATATAAATATGAGCCGTAATTTCCATTCGAACGTAGATATATACCTATATATATCTTAGACGCGCGGCCGGCAGCAGCAGCACGCGGGGCTCGGCCCCTATATATATGTATATATACAGTGCGCCGCGGCAAATTATAGAGTAATGTTGTTGTTGCGCTCGCAATTTTGCGGAAATCGGCGGCGAGTGAATATATAGGAGGAAAATGCGTTTTGCGTTGAGGCCGAGGGCTACGGGGATCATGGGGTGTTTGTTCGAGGGGGTTTATGGAGGCGAAAGTGGTTGTTAGTCTCCGCTGCTGCTCCTGCTGCTGCTTGGGGCGAGAGAACACGTGGTCGTCGCCTCGTCACGGGGCTGCTTGCGCGCGAACACGTGGGGCTCTCATCGGGGTTGCTATTTGGATTGAATTATTGAAGTATTAATGCGAGGAGTGGGATGTATAAGCCGTTTACTGTTTCACTGCGCACGAGAATTTTATGCCGTCGTAAAATAACGATAAAGTACTTTATATTATATCCTGCGTTTGAGTGACGTTTCGTCTATAAAGTATAAAAAAGAAATGCAATAGTATTACCATTTAGACATGATTTTAATATGTGGTCTGTATGTGGGACCTAGATTGAGAACATTAGATTTTATTTTCTAACGTCAGTCAATAATTCAATATATCACTCGTATCATCATATAAAATCTGTTTTTAAAAATGATTTATTTGCCGACTTTAGGATTGAAGATATATATTTTAGTTCAGACAAAGGATTAACTGTTTTCGAACCAGTTCTAAGATGTATTTTAGTAAATAAAAATAAAAATATGATGCGCTGCACATTCCTTTCGATTCATGGAATCATCAAATAAAACATTGTTGTAGAATTCCCTAAATAATTATTTAAGAGAAGTTGGAAACAACGTGAAAGGTTCACCGATTAATTTTCATTACAACTTACTTAAATTGAACGACAGAAGTAATAAAACTGCACAGAAGTATACTTTATGCCACGAAAAACATATGTTCAACAAAAAACGAGGATTGAAAAAAGGGTGATATTGTTCATAGAAGAGAAAGCCATTTAATGATTTGTAACTTAATAATTTTTGTTTTTATTTTAATTTGATTTTGAGGCTTATTTTGCTTCTCTAACATTTACCTAGAAGTTTATCTATAGAAATTTCAAAATATTATCCATAAGCAATTTTACGGAAAACATCAAACAACTGGGTATAATATAATAGATACAATTTTTTTCAGAGAACCATCTCTATATATTAGACCAGATTTTGTTGGTTCTCTGAATGATTCTCAACATAAAAAAATCATGAACACGCAGGCTTTTTTGCCAACAATAACTTTTAATTTTGAAAAATTCTTTAAAATGATCTTCTTCAAACATAAATCATTTTGTATATGAGGCGTTTCACGTCAACTGCTCCAGATCGGCGCGCGAGTGCCAAATCGTGCTATTTCCAACTCATGTTTATGGTACTCAAATGTATTTAGAAAAATTGTTTGATAAGCGTTTTCAACGTG
>JAPYZP010006849.1:0-12686 GCA_030522985.1 Torymus sinensis
AGAATTTAAGAACTAAATTGATTTTATATTCCAAATTTCAATTTAGTTTTATGAAAATTATTAGGAGAACTTTTCATTACATTCGGAAAACAGCAAAAAAGTTAAGAGGTCAATCAAAGGGTTTATTTTTTCCATCTACTTTGATAATTGGAAAAATCCGCCGGTGTGTTTGGTCGTCATATACGTGGTGACTTCAAGTTTTAATAAAGTGCGAATTGTGTTGTTTATTTTAAAATGGAGACTCAATGCATCGTGTATATTTCTCCTTCATTGTTGTCAGTACTTAAAACTTTATTTATTTATTTTTTTTTTTATTATCATGACAAAATTTATAAAGGCACCGACCATATTTTTCGTTTTATAGTCTTCGATCGACACGAGCTCCCGCTGCATCTCAACACAATTAAATGTCTTTTTTGCACATTTTTCTTTTTCTTACTTTTCTTATTATTCGTTTAAGAAAATTCGTGTAGCGCTTCGGCCGTTTCTGCTATGCGCTTTCCTAATTCATCGCGTAACTATGAACTCGAAATATCAATGCAACACTCGTACGCTTTAGTTCTGTATATATAGACGGACTGAAACCTGAAAGTTGTCTTTTTTTTTTTGTTCATAGTCATTTGGTATTTGTTTTACTTCACGATGACAGCTACCTAAAGGCTTTTTATTTTTATTATTAATGCGTAAAAAACTACCACGACATTTTGAAAGTTTTAGTTTATGTTTAACTGAAAAAAAAATTAATCAAAATCGAGTTATAACGATATTATCTATCCCATTTCTTATGCGTCTCCACATACAAATATGGCAAAATAGAAATTAATAAACTCGATCGACGCTTAACATTAAAAAAAATACGCTGATCTACGTATGTCAAAAGTTTTATTTTATTTATTACATATGAAAAAATTTAATGCGATTCAACGACAAATTTAAGTTGCCTCCCCTCCCATCCATAATTTTGTCTACTACTTCATTATTAATTTTTCTTATTGTATTTCATCGTAAGAGATACAGAAGTATATTTTACTATCACACGGAGTCTAAAACTCTCAATATTGGATGGCATGCGCGTACATTATTGTTTTGCCCCGATAATCCATTTGGCTGGCCAGTCGAGACAATAAAACGGAATGTTTGATTTGAAGAAACGAAACTCAAGCATAGCAGAAAGTTACGAGCGCAAAACTACTTTGCCACGATTACTAAAAAACGACACGAGATACTTTTTTTTGCGTTTGAATTCTTTAAACGTTTTCATGCGTATTTTTTCCGCGTTTTTTGTTTGTTTTGCTTTATTTTAAATCACAATTATCGGATACTGCAGCAGACGAGTCGCAGTATACATGTACACTAGCAATTATAATTTTTATCATTTAATGGAAAAAACTATAAGTTTTCCAACAATATTGTGATACTCGCAATAATTAATGACGGTAAGAATTAAACACTTTTATAAATTACGAAACCATTAGTTCGCTAAATAGGAAAAATTTCTTTTTTTTCCAGTGACGCAATTTTCTCAAGTGATTACACGTTACATTTTTCTTTATCATCTTTTAATACACGTATGCGTGTATATATACATGTTTGTTAGTTACTTACTTTTTTACTCTAGATTTACTTCGTATTTACTTATCTCACTTCTGTTTTCCCCTTAACATTGTGTCTTAGCAGTGCAGGTGATTATTTATTGAATACCATTAGTATTTGTTTTGCTTTTTCCCATAATATTAATCTCCGAATATACCGTATTTCTTTCTTCCATCATATAACGTCGCGTTTAATCATCGGTTACGTACCTAAATAGCCTTGGCATTTGTAATAACATATATTATATGTACCGCAAAAGCGATTCGCCCGACGGTATCATGACGCATTCGCAAGGGGAAATACTTTCAAGCGTCATTTTCATACTTCTTCCGTCATTTTGTCCCATGTGTTGTGTGTGAGTGTACATGTTGTGTAAATTATGTGCTTCCTCGTCTTCTTCCGAACTGTCGCGAGAACGGCAAAGACGTTAAAACTTAAACGACACAAGCGTCAACCAATCATCAACGATCGTACGTGACATTATTTTTAACTTCATTTATTAACAGACGAACGTCGAGCTTAGTATCATCTTTACTGCGAATCTGTGTTTTATGTGTATCCAATTCTCGTCGTTCGTTACCAATCAACAAAATCCTATCTGAGGAATTTCATAATTTCTAAATTTATTTGCTATAACACCTTGGTGTCCACCTGCTGGAACTTACTTAATAATTATTACTCTTCATTTTTTTTTAAATCTGTTAAAGACGAATGAATGCGAAGGAACGTTCTAGGCAAATATAGATTTTTCTATTTTTCTTTTTTTTTCATTAAATCTTTCTCACGGATTAGAGTGAAATAGGATTACTAAAAAAAAAAAAAATCTCTCTAGAACCAGCTGGTGGCTCCACCGAATTTCGTGGAAAGGCCGCCGATGCCCTTTTCAAACATGCTGCCAACGCGGCTGGCTACGTTCGACGTGACGTTGGAGATGCTTATGCCATCCTCGCCCGTTATGTTTTCAACTATCGTCACCTTTGTCTTGGGCCTCTCTACGTCATCGTCGTTGCCGTTCTCTGACAGTCCCCTGCAAAACAGAAGTAAACAAACTCTATTAGTTGAATTCAATGACATTGTTGACACGAATAATTGGTTAACATTCATAAACTTACTCTTCATTATGAGAGCTCATGGTTAAGGCACATGTAGCTTCTTCTGTCTGCATCCTCGTCGCTATCGTCTGATATGTCTTCGAGTTGAGTTTGTCCTCCATTACTCCCTGAAGCTCGAAGTCTGAGTAGATCTTCTTTACAATATGAGCGAGGCAAGTGCACTGGAATATATGTAAGCTGTGATCCATCCGCTCAGTTAGCCAATTGCATAGCAACTGGATCTGTGCCGTGTACCATTGCTAAAAGAATATGATGGTTAATATATTTTATCATAAAATTTATTTTACCCGAAACCAAGTTTTCTAAAATTTAATTGATAATAATTAAATTTATGAAGCTACCTCAAAAAAGTTTAGAATCCACAGTTCGTCAATAACTTTGCTCCGAATCTGCTCCGTGCTGTTTCTCGTAAAGCTTACGTAAGCCTGACCCATTTCCTTGCCGCTGCCAGACACCTTCTGCAAAGCGATCAATGCGTGTAAAATTAGCCACAAATCCATCACCAAAACTTTGCTTTCCAATCCGTTCTCGCGTTTGATGACTTTAATATTAATGAGGAGCCATCGAACGAGACGGATCGAATCGCGGCGGAACTCGGGCACGATGCGCACGAAATCCTAACACGCTCAGCTATCACTCACCGCGAAACTGAGGAGCGAGCCAATCAATGAACCCTCGTCGTAGCGCGACAGCTTTGACAGTGTGGCCTCCAGGATGCTGACCAGCTTGTTAATCATTCCCTGGGACATGCCCGCCAGTGTCTTCTCGATCATGTCGTCGATTTTCGAATGGTATTGATGCTGCCGTAAAATATGGATGACGGATTATCATTGCTTTTGCTAAGGCTACGACACTCTGAATTCTTTGCAGTGTAAAACGCGTATCTCTTCTTGTTTGAACTTCCAACGGAACGATGTAGTGAAATTATTTGGTGCACATGTCAAAGTATAATCAGTTGCAAAAAATTTAGAGCGTGATGTGTGTATAAATTAACGAAAATTCGTAAATGCTGGAATAAAATTTTAACAACGCTACTATCTACTTAACAATAATAAAGCAAAAGTAACTGTAAAACGTGAAGCTTTAAAACATAAATATTCAATTTAGTTTTATTTTTAACAGTTGCACAAAATTTGTTCAGCATTGCCTAGCGAGCGTTATATGTAATATTAACTATCTAATATCTATAATTTCTTTGAACTAAAAAAGTTTTAGCTAACATTTAGTTATTTAAAAACGTATGTAAAACTTTTCTACGAAAATATGCTTTTAGCTGTTAGCAACATATAAAAAAAAAATTTTTACCCAGTAATAAAATTTTTTGTAGCAGATTAACGCAATAAAAATTATTTGTATTTACCTAAGAGTGTTATCTATTAAAAATACATACACATTCTCTAACCTATCAAGGTTATCCTACAATAAATTTGTAAAGGAATTATATAAGGGAATATTTAATACAACCTGGTTGTAAAAGGTCCAGAACGTATCCGCGGAAAGCCACTAAACGTGGACGTTCTGTGGAAGCGTTTTGAACCTTTTTCAACCGGGCTTCAACTAAGAAGAGAATAGAAATCCGTTACGTTACCCCTGTCCTTTTTTTTATATACAAATAACCATCACACATTATTCTTTTAAAAAACATGCACCCCCGGACTTACCACATCGACCCCATCGATAGTGCAAAGCTTAAAACTCTGATTCTTCGCATCCAAGATAACGTTAACCATTGCACACATTTCCGACGGTATGATGTAGTCCGTAGAGCTGAACGTCACTCCCTTCTTCAGCCATTGCTGGAACGCCGTGTCGGTTTTTTGAATGCAGTTGTCGATCTGATCACAGGCCATCAGCTTCAGCCGCTGTTCCAAATGCGTTCGGAATTCTTGATCGGGCCAGTGCAGTCCGCTGATGAATGATTGCAGCGCGTCAAGCTTCCAAAACAGATCGTCAGAGGTAGCGCAGCCGTTGCCCTTGATTTCCCAACGCTCCTTCTCGAAACCCTTGTGTATTGATTGGTCGATCGACGTCTCCATTAGATCCACATATCTCACCACCAACGGTGCGAATGTATCCCTTAGCAACTGGTGGAACCGCCCGTCCCTGAGATTGTCTGAAAGTGTTACAAATTTATGATCAGTATATCAATTGACAGTATTCAATGTGGTGTCATTGTGAGCTACTTACCATCCACCCTGAGATAGTCGTTGAGCACTTGGAAGAGCGGAAAGCTGTCCCAAGTGTCGGGTGGTTGCTCAGCCAGGACTTTGTTCATGTCGGCGGCGAATAGGGCCCAGAAGATCTCGGCGTGCTCCACCAGGAGGTCGCTAAACCAGGCGAACGCCTGCGGTGCAGTGTAGTAGGAGCGAAACGTGAAAATATTGGACGACACACACTTACGGAGGACGATGTTCCATGGAGCCCAGAGCGGTGGGGACGCCGACTCTGAGCGCGAGGCCCTCGAGAACCCAGAAGACACTATTGCATGATAAAACTACGTACGATCGTCTACTGTACATTTTATTTGGTGACGATGATGTCTACTATGTTGAAATATCACGTGGTGACAACTTACTCAATTCGTTCCATTCTGTTAAAACTCGGAACTGGTTCTCATGACGTTGTTTGGTTCAACGAATATGAGTCACGGCTCTACTTTATTGAGTGAAAGAAGACATTGATGCCTATAATGCAAATTTCATTCAAAGGAGGGATTTATTGATTAAAAGATATTTCATTTTGGTCTTTCAATGTTGACTATAACACCAAAAGAAGCCATATTAAGTTTTAGGAAACGGGTGTTGGTGGACAGAAGAATTTGGCAAACCGTTGTCAAATTTTTCGAAACTCTAAGACACAATGATTCCTTTGCACTGTACATGATTTTCAAAAAAGCGCGAATTTCAATAGCTACTATCTAATGCTCAATAAACTCAAAAATGATCTTGGAAAGTCTACTGAAGGTGAAGTAACTCTACCGCGACTAATTGTCTTCTGAGGAGGTATATTCGGACCCTTACCAAGTCCGCGTTTGAGCATGCTACCCTCTCTCCCGAGAGCCCCGGACAATGAACACTGAGTTCTAAAAACCAAACTAATACCTCCGAATAATGTTCTTCGTTTTGCTGCAACAAATCGACGCAGAGCTCGGCTAAATGTATGAGATCCTCCAGCTTTTTGCTTGGGGGAACGCAGACATCGCCATTGAGATCTTCACCGATTTTCGCTTCATTCGCTAGCCTCTCGTAGTTTACGTGTGCAGCAGTCTCCAGACACGATTTGATCATTCCTCGGACCTCCTCGGGTGGCACAGGCGTCACTATGTCCTTCATCAGCACTCGCTCCAGCAGTGACAGCGTGGCCCTCAATGCGCCCTCAGGTCTGCCGAATGGGAAACTATACCTGTACGAGTGAAACGTAATAAAATTAGTAAGCGTTCTTTACAATTTCATATGATTGATTTATCATTTGATCTTATTACCTAAAGTTAGTGATTTGTTTTTCGAGTAGCTGCCTCAGCCGCTCCTTGACTTCTACAAACTTGTCCTTCTCTTCATGCGTGATTGAGGCTACTCCATCTGGCTTGTTACCGTGCACGTGACTTGCGCAAAATGCAAAACTGTAGTGAATTAGCGTTGGGTCTATCATGATTCCGCGCTCTGCTCTATCGAGAAGATCACTGAGGTAGTACAAATGCCGATAACATCCCCGTACTCCATATCTGTAAGACAAGTATATACTTGTAATAGTGACCATATACTGCCTATAGTAATTTCATAATTGAGTCACATACCTGGCACAATACTCATCCAGCACGAAGACTTGACCAGGTGAGAACCATCCGAGCGAACAATAAGGATCGTTCAGTCTATAATCCAGCGTCAAATTCTGCAGGAACTTGAAAAGGCTCGCGTGATCGAATTTGCATGGATCCGCGCTGATGAAGTCCTCCATACCGTGTTTTTTCGCTCTATCGGTGTCGCCCTGAATTTTACTGATGGTGGTACTCTTATTCGCGACCGACACCGGAGGCGTGGGTTTGTGGGATTGACCTGTGGCTCTGTACATGGCGGTCACCCACAAGTGGCACTCATTCTCATCGTCCGAGGCGTAGACTATGTTGTCTCCCTCTCGGACGGCGTTGAAGAAGTACCTGAAAAAATTTCACCATCATTTGTCACAGAACCATTCGTGTCTCGATCTGTAAAATAAAGTTCCATGAAGAAGCGTGACTCACTTTCCACCCTGCAAATCCTGGCCAGCCATGAGACTAGCTGATGCCGACTCAATATGGTCCACTGTATAGCCGTCCAGCTGCATCATTTCCGACGGCTCGCTCTTTTTTTCTTTGAACGAGCACATCGCAAAGGTGTACTGTGAGACTTGGACCAGGACGAAGTAGCGCTTCTTCCACTTCTTCCAAACGGATTTGCCCACGGCATAGAGGTAGCCACAGTGCTTCATGTTCAGCGGCTTGTCCATGCGACAGGCGATTTTTATACGCAGATCTTGATCGGGATTGCCCCGAGAGGCAGTCATACGATGCCACTCGGGCGCACGGCTCGACAATGGCGTTGGCTTTAGTACGACTTTGCCCAGCTCCTTATCCTCCAGCGCGAGTATCGCTGCATTCTCGGTGAACAGGCGCACCTTCACGACCGGCAGTGGATACATCGTCGTGAAGTCGCCTTGCGTGTCCCACCTGAAGAGTGACAGGGAGAAAGGATTTACATAATTGCTACTCATTTCAATATCGTGTCAGTTTATGTAGATGGGCGAGAGCTCTTGTCAGCTTAGGTTACGTACACCCGCGCGTGCAACAAGTATATATTCAAATGCGATTCGATCGAGATTGTAGATAAGCACAGATAAGACTTTGAAATGTGGAATACTCACATTGGCTTGGACGCTTCGGCCTGATCGGTTTGGAGCTTTTCGCCGCCTTCCACTTCCATCGTGCAGTATACAATGCGGTTTGGCGCCAGACTCTTGATCCCCTTGACTTCCATGACGATGACCTCAAGCGGAAACGAGAGGGCCACGTCCATTTTCGTCAGCTGGGGCTCCGAGTCCGCGGAGTCGTTTACGAGGGAACTCTGATTACGGGAGCGGGAGCGATCGCTACGGTGATTGTAACGTTTCAGCTTCTGCAGCCCGCATTTGCTGTCTATCGAACCTTTGGAGACTGGTAACGACTCCAAATTCGCCATAAGCTGGTTGATAGACGTCTTGAGTTCCTCTATGTAAAGCGGCTCCATCTCTTTCAGGAGGAACCGCGGCATGAGTTTGCGGTTCTGCGAACATCAAAAGTTGCATATGGGTTTGATTTTCAGTGCTGGTTGTGTTTCTTCTTTCGAGCGCAAAATTGTCACGTATGCGCATATTAACGCATCCTATTACATTGTGTAAAGCAACCTGTTGCATATTTAACTAGTGCGCCGTTTAAATATAGACACACATTGCCGCGTTTTATTAAGTACATTGCGGACTATCAAATTAATTTCCGCAAACATCTTAATGCTACCAAAGATTATGATTGCTTTAGATTATTAATCTACGATACTCATTATATTTCAATTATATTTGATTTCCCTTTGGCAATCAGTGAGAAATTTTGCACCGAAACCAACGTTTACGAAATCCCAACTATGATAAAAATTTAAAAGTATGTAAATCGTTAATAATTTCCAAGTGTCTAATTGCCAACAATCGATTTCCGATGGCTCAGCACATTAACGAACTGCGGCAAAGTTCAATAACTATCAAAATCTCCTCGTCGCAACACCGAGCTGCATCGGAGTTACCTCGGAACCACCTCCCCCCGAGCACAACTCTCGCGTGCCTAAAGTGCAGTAATTAACCGAGTAGGGGAGAGAGAAGCGCATGAATAAAGCTCACCTTCTCCATTTCGTTGACGCGCTGTACGCGACCGTCCAGCTCCCTCCTGATGGCAGCAGCCTGTTCGTCGGCTGAGTCCAACAGGAGGGCGTTGAATAGAGCTGTTCTTTGGACAGTATCAGCTCCGAGTTCAGCGACTGCTGCTGCATCCGGGATGGCCGTTTCGTATCCTCGTCGCCTGTACCCTTGAAGATACAGTCGAACTTGGCCAGCCAGGAGGCTAGCACAGTCTCCTTGCTCAGACCGTCGATTTCCGGGAGGCTCCGAACACGCTTCTCGATGTTATTCCTGAACACCTCGCGGAAGTCGTGCTGCGAGCAAGCACCACTTTGCACTATGCGCCCAACGCGCTCTGACTTCAGAAACACGTCGAAGTAATTCTTTATGGCATTCTGGAAGGCTTCGTCGGCCATTATCTGCGTTTCGCCTTTCAAGAAACCCTGCGAACAAATGAAAAGATTCAAATTGTTCTTTATTGGAAGTAGATAAAAAAATAATGCAGCTAAAAAGAACTTCTTCGTGGAGTGGCATAACGTAAAAGTATGTATAACTTTCATGCTATTTTAGTGATGGTAGTTGTTGATGATAAATTAATAGCACAATAAAAAGAAAACTATGTTTTTCTAAAAACCAAATTGGAGTGTTAAAGGCAATAATAATTCTTCGTAGAAAACTATTCAGCTCTATTAAAAAAAAAAAGAAGAAGCGAAAATAAAGTATTAAAAAAGAAATCACTTCCTACAAGATTTATTTTACACGTAAGCCCAAAAAGAATTGACGAAAATTTCGGAAGCTCGAGAAAAGAAAAAAGCTAAGTACGTGAAATATTAAAGGTCGAATATCGGTTGCGGAAGATTAAATTCTGAAATTCTTGAATTCGACAGTAATAGGATCATCGACTTTCTCTCATCTATAAAGCTCTTAGTTCATATCTGACAGTAAAAAGTAATATCCAATAAAAGAAATACAGCAACGCTCGCAATTTTTATCCCAAATCTTTTATGGTGAACTTTTCACTTTTTTTTGTTTAAAGAACTACCGCTTTATATTAGGTATCGATTCAATAAATCGTCCGAATTCCTCGACATCACATAGTGAAATATTATCTTTTTTTTTTCATTTCCGAATAAATTCTTGAAAAGTGAAAGGCCAAGGGTTGACGGGGACCTTGGCCAAGGACAGCAGCAGAGAAAAACTGACTTTTATAGGGCAGACGTAAGAGGCCATAAGTCCATTTTAAGCGCTTATAAAATAAAAAGGGCGAAATAAAATCAGATTTTTCTCTCCCATTCATCGTAAATCCGGCGTAACAGCCGGTACATTCCCGATATCGAAGCACACGCATCATTCATTTTCCCATTATTTGTCGGACCATTTCGTTCCCCAAAATCCGCTAAATACTCGGAACCCGCGCAATCCCATCAACCGTCTCTATACCCTAACAAAAAGAAATCAAACCATCGAACATCGTCCTCGTAACCAATCGAACAATAGCCGTCGGCGCGGACCTCGGGGTCTCTATTCATCGCAACTCGCGCGGATAAACTCTCTCCCTCTCTCTCTCTCTCCCTCGCCGCGTTCAATTTACAGAAATTACCGCGTATATATGACGCCCGAAGTTTCAAGGATTTAATTACAGCCCGCGTAATTCGCGTCATGTCGCAGGCGCGCTTAGATTTTCCTCGCTCGCGCTCAGGCTCTGCTCTGCGGGAAAATCGATTTGTCGGCAAGACGAAGGTTGTAGCGCGGGGGCTTCGTCTCTGCGAGGCTTCTCTTCCGCCTATACACGCGTCGTACGTATATAACACACGTCCGATGATATCGCCCGAGTATGTGTATATATGTGTGTGTGTGCGCAAGTGGCCGATGTCGCGCGAGACGCGGGAAGATTACGCACGCTTAATTTCGTTCGCGCGATGGAACTTGCGCCTCGATACCCACGTGTGTATGTATAATATTGATTCTCGGTTATAGGCGCTTTGGTCGGCTTTGACGGATGTTCGTGCGATTTGAAAACTGTGCCGTCAAATAAGCGCTGTTTAAGAGAATGGCGGTAAAACTGCAATGGTATTGGTCGCGTGTGACTAGTCGAGACGTCGTACATACATTCGCGATACATATACTTTTTTGTTTTTTTTTAATTCTGTGGTAATGTACTTGAATTTCTGCAATGTGGTTATATCTCCTTTATTTTGTGGCGTAATAATAGTAAGTAACAAGTTGTGCTGAAGAATTTAAAACTTTTTATCGAAAAAGAAAGACAGAAAATAAAAAATTACAAAGCTTTAAAAATGTTGCTCTCTAATACTAAAATGTATGGTGACCTTGCAACTTTTCAGTCTTATCTTTCTTTTTAACGTATTTATTTCGAATTTTTGCTCTTGAAAATTAAAAAAATCTTCTCGGAAAAAGAAACAAGTACGCATAACCGTATCGCAACAGTAGCACAAACTTTTTCTGAAAAAGTTAGCTACTGCGTGTTTAAAGGGATGAGTCTTCTCTTTTTTTTAAAGTTTTGTTTTTCCTGTACTTATTTTCACCGTGAATAATGTAATTAATTTATGAAAAATTCTGATACTCTTGTATTAAAAATTTACCGCGCTATGAAATACATAGTTCTTTACCAACATATTTTTCTTGTGCAAGAATCGTCAAACTACAAAGAGTATATATATATATGAACACGGCATGTTGAGTTAATCTACTTTGATAAAGTTCTTAGCAACGTAATTGCTTCCACTTAAAATGCTTCTTCTGCATACTGAAGTAATTTAAAATTTGGAAAAAAATTTGCATGTACTGTTGTTAAAACGAGAGCAAACAATGTCGTGAATTTTTAATCGCAGACTGTAGCGAATTCATTACAAACTTGTGCTATTACGAAAGTTAAAGATGCCCGCTACATAAAAAAAAGAACAACTTGTGTAAAGTAAAAGTACCTCTATCAACTTAATTTATTCAAATTAATAATATAACCAGTAAGCAGTTTCACCATTCTTTTTTCTCTAAATAAAAAAAAGAAAAAACATTTCGAATAAATGCCGTCCGTCAACTAACTTCGACTAACGGCGCCATTTAATTTAATCTCGATACGCGAGTGACGTTCGCAGAAATCCCAGCCAAACGCGCGAAAAGCTCTTGACTGCGCGATTTCGAACGCGACGCGCGTATCAGTGCGCGCCGTCTATTTTAATACTTCCGTGTGCCCGGCGCGTTATCGCGCTATATTGATAAAGGCCCTTTTCCATTCTTCTCCTGAGTCGCGTTATTTCGCCCTGTCTCGTTTCATAATAAATTCATAGGAAATGTTCGTATCGTGTAGGAATCGCTTAGAGTGGTGAGAAATCGTGAGGAAATTTATTTTCAAGAGACGGTAAATGGGTAATGATGGATTTGGTGTTCGCATGACGCCGTTCGTGAATATTAAGGTATAGCCCGTGAGAGCGCGAAATAAGTAACTCAATTTCCAGAGTTAATAACAGAGCACGAGAATAGAATTGTCGAACATTTACTTTGTCCCTTTTACGCTTAATCTTTAAGTTCATCTCGTATTAGTTTTTCGTAACAAAGTAACATTTTCATTGCATTTGTAAAATTAATCTGATACGCATGCTAGTAAAATATACTTTATTGTGTTTTCATAAAGTAGTTAAAGCGAAAGTTGAAGCGAATCAAACTTCAAGCAGGATGTCCATGGTGTATAAAACGTTTATTTTCTTGCAAATTGTTTGAAATAATCGTAAAAGAAATCTTTTCTCGTTACATCTGATAAATTTAAAAGAAATCTTTTCTCGTTACATCTGATAAATTTCTCACAATGAAACGCTCTTTACTACAGTATCGAATGAATAAAGACATGCAATTCCAGCAAAATAAAAGTATATCTAGTTTTACCGACACACCTTCAGGAATTTTTTCAAATGAAACTTATTCCACACTTCAATTTATAATCAAAAAAATTTAAAAAAAACAATATTCCAGCTTCGCAAACATCAACACTATCATAAACAAGCCGCATAAAAGCAGAAATCAATCTCTGGCTTGGGCAAACAAACAATATATACCTGAAATCGGGAGCACAGC
>JAPYZP010006850.1:0-14730 GCA_030522985.1 Torymus sinensis
GTTAAAAATTTATTTTTACAATTTCAATTGGTTAAAAGGAATTGAAAAATTATTTTGAGGAAGCTAAGTGCCAAAGAATTGGCAGCGGTTTTTATTTATGGATCGGTCAAGAACTCTTTTTTGAACAACATAAGATCGAAAAACCAAGAATTAAATGTTATAGTCAATGCAACCCTAATGGGGAGGGGGTTCGGAAATGTGTTGCATAGAGAGCGGCAGTAAGAGCAAAAGAAGCAAAATAGCTAAAAATAGCCGGCCGCTTAATTTATGGATTAGGTGGGCGAGAGCCGCAGTGTCTATGGGAAAAATTCGGGACAGCCAACTGAGCCAACGTATATGAGAGCGCGCGCCACGTGTATATTCTGGAAGAGAAATCGTTCGGCGGAGATTGGGAAGATGGATTCGTTGCGGGCGTATATTCAATTCCGCAATCAGAATGAGTATACCTATATATGTGTATATGTGTACATGTATAGGTAAAACATGAGGGCGGAATGAATATTTATAGTCGGAGGCCCGGCATATTTCCTGATTAATCGGATTCCTTGTGCGCGTGCGCGCGAGATGAGGCGAAAGGTCGGCATATAACTCGCCCGAAAAAAAAATTTCAATATTAAGCAACTACTCCCTGAAAAATCAATCCCCCGCATGGATTATATAGGGCGCAGGATTGAAGGTGGTAGGAAGGAGCATAAACGAAGCTTAGTTCGTTAAAGGCGATGGTGCGGCTATGCGTTCCGGGAATGCCTTTTATGTTCTCGCGCGCGTATAGCTATACACGTAGGTCTTGTCAAAGAGGCCACGGCCCATTCAAAAGTTCGATCAATGGGAATTAACGATGTATGTCCGCTTTTGAAGAGGGGCAGAGATGAGCGTCGCTGGGTCCGTCTTTTCATGCGCTTTCGCTCAAGTATTAAGTATCGTTATCTCGCTGAAATCCTTCGCGCTGAAATAATCATCTATTATGCATTTTTGTAGTCTTTGAAATGGTGCCAGCACGCTTTTGCATGGGTAAAGGTAATTATAATGATTAATTAGTTTGCACGGTGCTTCCGGCAGATATCTTCATTAATTTCAGTAACTATACGCTCGCATTTTTTAGTTATTTAATTTTTTTTCAAAATATACATTAACAACGTGCATGGGTATAATGGGTTAACCCCGAAAAGCATCTCAATATAATATTTTTTTTTTTTCGTAAATATTTACTTTTTACCCCAACAACGCGACGTGAAATCCAATTCATCAGCCACCCAACGACAGAACAGAACCTCACCCTTCAAAAAGAACTTTCTCACCAAAACCCCTAACTTTTCCAAAAGCCTTTCTCTTTCACCTTGTATACACAACCCCATCGTCATCGTCATCTATACTTGCACGAATCGGAATCTAATCACACAGGAGGCGAGAAAGCGAGAGAGTCAGAGTAGGAGAGAGAGAGTAGGACAGACAGGAAGGTCCGAGGTGACGGCGACTGGCAGGGGAGATTAGTTTATCTCACGCTGTGCCGCCGCTGCAGGCGCGCGCTTGCAGGGATCGAAAGCAGAGACCCGCGCGTGTCCCATTATTACAATGACGCAACGTCACACGCAGACATATGCGCACGCGAGCGTGGAAACGAGGCGAGCCGAGTTATCGCGAGCGGTCATCAAATAACGAAAATGCGCCAGATGTCTCCGAGATAGGAGCTGTGTGCTGTGCGGTGTGAGAGAGAGAGGGAGGTTTTTTGGGAATGAATGCGATGGGGTGTGATAATGCGAGAGGTGAGTGTGTGGTTTCTGTGTGGGGCGAAGGTATAGCATTTCCATTTAATATATACCGAGGGAAATGAGGTTTGTTAGTTTGATATGATATGATTTTAAATTAGAGCCGATGACCTAATTTTTTTTTGTTAATTTTCGATGAAAGAATCTCCATCGGGTGTGTGGGAAAATTAAAGAGAAATGCATAGATATTGTCATTATAGATTCTCATTAGACACTCCATTCAGCATGCATAGAAGTGTGAGTTCGAGCGAAATTTATGCATTTAAAACGGCACCGCGCAATCTCTATTCATTCGGGAAACTATAGCATCAATAGTTATACGCTGAAAGAAATAGCAATCCACAACTCCACGCCTATAATACGAGCGAACTCTTTCGCACCCCGCCGGCTCCTCGTGATTTTAATATACCGTGCGACGACGAGATTACCTCGAATATAGACCGAAGATTTTGATGCGCTCAAAAATTCAAAATGAGAGAGAGAGAGAGATTTCGAGTGGCTGCGAAATTACCTTCGGCTCACGCGTGGATTATGCAAACTTCGTTTGCGACGCGCCTTTATATATAACGCCGAAGCACTGATATATACGAGAGCGTATCCCATTTTCTGCCTATCTCGCGTACGACGGCGACAGGCTCAAAAGGCGTGAAATCTCTTAAAGGTTATAAATTTTATACGGTGTGTGTGTGTGTTGTATCCGATATTATATCTAGTACATGCACCGTTACGGAATTCTCCTTCATTTTACAAGCGCACTTGCAGGCACGCGCAAGCGTTTTAACCGCGAATTTTCCATGTATAAACAATAAATAAATTTCAGAAATTTATTCGCCACCGTGACGTTTTTGTTTACATTTTGTCATAAACTCGCCGGAACATCCGCACGCGCGCGCGTTGACAGATTTCAAATTTCCCGCTCGCGCATATACCTGACAGAGCTCATCTCTTGAACTTTATACTTATATACGTACATGCATCTGGGGAAAAATGTCTTGGCGCGCACGCGAGGACATAAACAATCTTGTCAAAGAGATTTTTCCCGGCTGTCGCGCGTGTATCGTATACACGGGGGAGGTGGAAAACACACGCAGAGAGAATGAATCGATCGGAAAATACGTCTTTATTAGAAACATAAATCTCACGAAGCCTCGAGCAACAATGGAGGAGGTGAAAAGAGAACGAGGGTGAGGTATAGAAGAAAAAGTCAAGCACGGGGGGCGCGCGCGCGTACAAGCGGGAGTTGTTTGCGCGACGGGAAAACTTCGGAATGCTTTTAAGGCGCTTGAGTGCGCGTATTTTTCAAAATAACGACGACGACGCCGGCGATGGCGGGGGAAGGTGCAAATCGATCGGGCTAATTTGAATGTGCTGCACTCTTCCGCGCGAAATGCGTTTTATTGGCAAGAGTGCGGAAGGGAATCCCTATTGAAAAAAAATCACGTAACGAAATTACGTGATTTTATCGCGTAACAAAATCACGTAATTAATCACGTAATATTTTGTTCCAATATGATACGTGATTTTTCAATAATCACGTAAAATATTTTCAATGGTTTCGTACGAAAATCACGTGACGTTTGCGTAATAACGTGAAATTATGTGATTCTGTGTAAATTATGTGATTTTTGGTGAATTACGTATTTTTTGATAAATTACATAATTTTGGATAAATTTTGTAATTTTAGATAAATTACGTGATTTTGATAAATTAGGTAATTTTTTTTTTTAAATTCCATAATTTTCGGTAAATCGCGTACTATGAGCACATAATGATACAATAACTCTTTTAAAAGAATCGCGTTATTGACACATCTTACCGTTTTGTTTACTGTTCAAACAATATGTCGCTATATACAACATTGTGCAGCGCTATACCTAAACCATTTTGAATTTCGCTCGGATACACGTCGGAGATAAAAAAGTCAGTCAAAGTGTATCCGCGTCTGCCGATCGATGTAACATACGAGCATTTTCGAAACACACATCGTTCCACGATATATATTCGATTGAAATTTCCTGGAATGTATACGCGTAATCAGAAACCGATACACCGCGCACACTCCGCTAATTAAAAGCACGAGTCTGCAATAATAAAAAAAACACCAAACCTCCCCCCATCACGCGGAAAACTTTCCGGCCGGCAATATACACCCCCGCTTGCGTATATTGTCCGCGCCAATCGAGCGCGAGAAAAAGCCCGCGTTAGCTGACTCTATATATATAACGCCTCCGGGCAACAGCACCCTGTTGCTCCTCGGCTGATCAATCCAGTCACGCGTCGCGTGTGTGGCAGTGCCGCCGATTGCGCAGTGTAATTCGATAGCCCGCGTATCCGGGTGATGCTGGATTCAGATTTTGAGTTCTGGGAATGGTGGGGAACGGTGTTGGGTGTGATGGGCAGGAACAAAGGTAGGATCCGTATTAATTTTCCCGGGGCATGTGTAATGATGATTTATTATATACGTTTGGAGATATTGGTTATAACATTCGGTCAACGTGGTATGTGGAAATTTTTGAAATATTATATGCGCGAGAATATGAATTCTTCGATGATAATAATTGGAATACCATACCCTTGTAGTACTGACATACGAGAAGCGCTGTATAAGTTACACATAATGTATATGCTATATAATATATCACAACGTCGTGTTCACCATTTAAAAATTTTCAAGCGATTTAAAAACACGCCCGGCAGTTTAGCACGAGACTCTTGAAGCTTTAATTCTCCTTAACTTTATCAAATTATTCAGCAGCGAATAATGAAACGTCTGGGTCAACCGTTGATACTCATCGCGCCCAGCCGGCCCGTCGATACTACCAATCTCATCGATTATACTCTAATACTACTACTATACTCCAGCACGGAAACCTCATTATTCACGGCTGGATAAATCAGACAACTCGCGTTTCGCTGAAAAACAAAAAATTAAAATGAGCGAATCACCCTGCAGACGAGCCGAACGCTGGTAAAAGGCAGTCCCTCCAATCGTTATACAATTAGTATAACAAATTTTTCAGAGCACCGTCCTCCATCCTCTCCTCCTTCTCGTCGTCGTCGACTTTCCTCTCTGCAATTTATGTTAACTCCAATTAAATCCCTCTCTCTGCAGTCGCAGAGCAGCATCGGGCGGGAAAAATGCAAATGTCACCGAACTCCTCTACAACTCTCCTCTGGCAACTTTAAAGCGTTAGATTAAAAAAGTTCATTAAAGATCTCCTCCCTCTCGAGAGCGAGCGGCCAGTCGGACAATCCCGTCGTCGCAGGCAGCGCGGCTCTCGGGAGTAATGAAAAAGCGCCGGGGATATTTCGATTTCCTAGCAGCGCGCGGCGGTGCAGACACGCGGCTATAGGCGCACGCCTGATACAAGAGTGACAAATGCAATGACCCGTCAATGGATTCTCTCTCTTCCTCTAAGCCTGGCACACTCTTGAGGGATCGAATTTCCCAAGTGGCTTGAATAATTCGAAATTGCGCGAGGCGCGTGTGTGGGTGGCTGGAGGCGCAATCAAAATGTTTACAATGGAAGCCAATCCCGCAGTGCTCTCACGTCCTTTATTGCCTCGGCGAGTGAAGAGAGAGAGAGAGAGAGAGAGAGAGAGAGAGAGAGAGAGTGGACTCGCCGAGAGGAGGGATATTTTCGTACGTCGAGTATGTGCAACCGCGCCGCTTTTTTCGACCCCGCAAGTCGGGCGACAGTTTCTGTTTGTATTTGCTTGTCGCGCTTGTATTATATATGTTATGCGGTGTATTGGGAGAGAATGGGAAAGTTGTTTTTATTTACTCTGTTATAGATTGTTTTCCGGGATATGTGTGTATACGTAATCGTTCGTTTCGTTTTTTCAGTGTTGAGTGTAATTAACATTTCCCATTTCATAGAAATAACGAATATCTGTATACCATCGTTTATTTTATATTTTATACTCGTCGTACTTTAGGAAATATATGAATACAGGATTTATCTGAAAAAGCGATAAGCGTATTTTTACTCCACAGAGGGATGACAGGATGGTCCTTGATTAATACTAAATTTTATCGAATGTAAAATCAAATATTACCATTTTCCGGTGAGCCGAACAAACACAAACGGGTCAGTAAGCTGAACACTTAGTCAGAAAGGAAACATATATTCTTTGGAAAAAGAAAATAGAGAATCGTAAAAAGTGTTTATTTTTGCCCAATCTACATTAAAAAAATGGTTGAAGCATCGATTTCTAAAATTTTTATAATTTTACAAGTTTTTTTTTGTGCATCTTTTTGGAGTCGCCTATACTCTCACACAAGATCGTCGATGTTTGTAACAACGGATAAACTGCCAATAGTCGAACGAAAATAAAGCGGAAGAAAGACCGATACAATTATAAGTTATCGATAAAAATGATAAAAATTCTTTTCCCATCAATTACGGCCACTCCAATTTAAAAATATCCCTGCCAATACGTCACGCGTATAATACTGTATATTTTTACTCTTTCGCTCTGTATACACACACATACACACTTTCTCCGGCAGTCATCATCAATTCATCGTTATATTCAAGCAATAGGAAACGAATTCATTATACATCCATCCGACGCCTACTTACTTATTCCTCTCAATTATATCCCCGCCATAAATCACTGCTAAACTTATTAACTTCTCGCCTCCTGTCAATTCATCAATTCGCTCGTCCCCTGCTCCTCGACAGCGAAAAAACCTTTTTTTTCCCTCCATCGTCGAATCTCAAGAGTAATTTCGCCCGAATGATATTCTCTCACTCCCCTACGACGCGACAGCCTAATTATACGCGAGTTATTCGAATCCTCCTCCCCCTTCGCTTCGCAAGTATAACTACATATCCTCTTCTTATGCATTAAAAGAAGCAGGAAGTCACAGCTAACGAGTCTGCCATCGACGACTCGCATCTGACGAAAGTTTATGAAAAAGTTTCCTCCTCTCTCTCACTCTACAGCCGGCGACCGTAAATATTTATCCTTTGACGGCGATCCTATCACAAGATTTCCAGTCTGAGTATATTCTCGTTCTTTCTTTTTCGAGCGCGCATCGAGGCCAACGGAAAAACCGGACGCGAGTGTCGAAATACCACCTGGTACCTTACGGGCATGGAATTTTCATTTCGAAATAAAACTCTAATAATTTTTCCGGCACACACATGCAGACGTGCACGACGTTTTTGCCGTTTATTTTTCGTCCAATTAAAGACGGTGTTGTTATTCTACGGTTGGACTTTTCGGCAAGGCGTTTGAATATTTCATTATGTACGGCGAGGACAGGGTGCAAGGATTTTCTGGAGCGTGATCGAAATCCGCGATCCGAAAGGTGCGCGTGTTTGTTTTCTTAAGAGAGAAAGAGATAGCAAGAGAGAGTGCAAAACGAAATGCATTATGGAGTCGAGAGCGAGAGAGCGTGTTTACTGTTTTAGAAGAGGGTATCGAGAACATTCGATATGCGCATCTTCTAGTTTACAGAATCAAGCTTTTATAATTTAATTCGATTAAGGTAAGAATAAGTAAATTTTTAGATGACTCTGAGATTCGTGAGCTTATAGGTTATTTCCAGATACGGTTGCCACGAACACGCGCGTATAGAAATAGCCATAGCAATATGTTCATGAAAATATTTCACACCAAATACTTCAGATTTATTTCAGCATTATACAAATACCAGAGACTCGTGGCAAAGAAATATCAAAATAACTACTTACACTCTCTCCTCCAAAACCCAAGCTTCGAACGTAAACGAAAATATTCCAAACTTGCATCGTTTCGAGCCATACCCCCGACGCACCAACAAAGCTCGATCCCCCCTTTTAATTAAATAACACTGCACAACCACCACCAGCGCCTCCGCTCCCGAAATCTCGGGCAATTCACCGAATTCATATAAGACCGAGCAACGCACGCACGCGCGTAATATCCCTGCAACCATCACCACACAGCGCGCAATAAAACCGGGCCGGAGAAAATTCCCCACTAACTAGCTACGGGCCGTATAAAAACAACGAGAGAACTCGCCTGGAATCTCTCCAGGGGAATTATTTCGAGAGCGCGTTACTTTCCGGTATTCGCATCCTCCTCTCTTCCTTCGCGCATCACAGAAGGGAAATCGGGCCGCGGGCTTCCAGGAATTTCCTCCGCTCCGCAGTCCATAGTCCGATTGTACGAGGTTACGGGGTTGGTATACACGAATGATTGATGCAGCTGCGAGTGTGAGCATCCCTTTCTTCTTCATATATATTTCTGTCGCTGCGCGCTCGCTCGCATTAATCAAAGCTCACGCGCGCGTGGCAGGACTTTTTGCGGTAGCCGCGGGCTTTTTATTGCGCGACCGAACAGGTGTTTCTTCGCCGGGTGCTGCGTATATACACGCCAATGATTTATAATGTAACTGGTGTAAAGATGGTTGATTTATATTTGGAGGGGGGAAATAATAATGTTGTCGAATTTTCGAGCGCCGCGGTTTATTGTTTTATTTCGTTCGATTATACAGCGGGCATTGTTTGCATGCAAAGTTATTCTTTGTATATATATCGTTTATAAATGCATCAAGTTTTTACGTTCAGCTCGTATTCGCTTTAAATAAAAATCTAACGAATTCTTCATACATATAAACGAGATCATTTTTCCCTTCCCACACAGTTTATCTATTTTATTGCAAAACTATAGTCATAACGGAGGAAAGATTAAAAACATATACATAAAGTTTTAAAAACTCCTTTTTTACCGCACACCAGCGCGATGAAAATCCGCTCTACAAATTTCTTCAATTTGTAATAATCACAGACAAGGCGACGGATAGCCACTGAAATTACGGATCATTCATCCCACCTCATTCTCCATTCCGCTCGCTATCTCCTCGAATTAAGGATACCTCCGAGCGGAATAGAGAAGATGGGGGGGGGGGGGAGAAAAAATAACCCGCACTCGATCAGACTATCGCGCGCCACGCGCCATTTTTCACGATCGGCCGTTTGATCTGCCGCGCGCATAGCCGAGCTAAGAGCGCCGGCGTACGTGACGAGACTATATCCACTCCCGCGGCGCGGTTAATACAAAAGGAGCGCGAACAGCTCCACTGCGCATTACGCACGTTTTCGCGAGTGGATTTCTAATCCGCCCTTTTTTGTTCTCCCTCCGGCTTATTGAATCTTAAAATAGAGGGGAGCAGAGGAGGGAAACAATGCACAGCTGGTCGCGCGTGTATGTGTACGCCTCTACGTGAGGTGGAAGGAAGATGCGGCTAATTGATTGATTGCGCGCCGATTGTTCGACGGAGGGACAAACGCTGCTATATATACGCGAGGGATACTGTAAGTTGTAAACAGAACGGAGTGGGATATATTGGATTGTGGACTACTGCTATTATTGTTCTCTGGGGGAGTGTGCGTCATCGGCCGACCAAGTGTGTGTTCGTGTGTGTAATTATAATTCATTGTTGTTATTGTTGCTGTCGTTATTTGATGAGAGCCTGCGGCTGTTGAATAATATGCGCGTGTTATTAATTTGAAAATCCCTTTGTGTCATATTTTCGAAACGCGCACAGTGCAATTTTCCCAAACGACACATATTTATTATATATCGAGTTTCTTTATACCAACGGCGTTATTATTAAATGCGGAACCGAATATAATTAATGTGCGATTTTATCTGTATTGTTGGGTAATTTCAATGGCCAGCGGACTTTGTCTAAAATTATCACACGCGCGTACATATCATATAGCTACACGTGAAAAATGCACAATTGCATTTATCAATTTAAATCCTCTCGCCCGTTTCATTAATAATCTCCTAAAAAATGCAGCCCACGCGTCCTTCTCTTACAAAATTCTACGTACATTCCGCACCCATCTCTCAAACTCTCCGCCCCCCTCATTATTAATGCGCGCCTTATAAGCCTAACAGCGCGCCCTTCCGCAGAATGAAAAAACCCACTGCACGCTTCTCTTTACGGTAATACTATCTTACATATAATCCATCATTCAGCTCGCCAAAAATGGAGAATCGACCGCCCCATCGGGTACGGAGAATAGCCCATCTCCGGCAGCGCGGCGAGACAATCGGATTTCTCCGAGATTTCGAGATTGGCCCGCTGGGGGCCAATTTTTCTATATATTGTATCGGATTTTCGACTGTGGTGGCAGCGGCTGCTGCAGTTGCTGCTTCTTTTTCTTCTTCAGTGTGCTGCACGGTCGAGTGGTTTCGCCTGCCGTCCGTTATATACACGTAGTTTTTGTTATTGGTGTTGGGTGAGAGGTGAGGAGATGGTCGAGTTTGATTTGATTCGCTGGACAGGATTGTTCTTGGATGGCGGCGATTTGAAAGCAATTTCGAGGCCGTAATGCGAGCGAATGGAGTCGTAAATATTGCCGGTGAAATAGTTTCGGTCGTGGATCGAAGAATGTGAAAAACAATGTTTTCGTAAGGTGATAAAGAATGAAAATTTGTAGTCAGAGGTGAAAAGCTGCCTTTGCAAAGCTAAGGAATAAGGAGCACTTAAGTTAAATTGAGGCTGCGATGAAGCTAAAGGAATACCGTAGACATGATCACTATGAGAATCGCTATAGCCCAGCCTATACTGAAAACATCAAAGATTTCACATATAAATTAATTCAGGCATTTTCCAAATTGTTATATTAAAAATTCTCTTCTACCAAGCGAAGCGCGCACTTTGTATTAAAAATTACCCTTCTGAAAGGCAGCCATCTACCAAAGAAATATCCCTCGCGAAATTCACGCTAAAACGTTATATTAGTCGCAACGTAAAATCATGGCTCTCGCGCGCGCATTTCTTTTTGATCGCGATATAACATTTTTAATTACGCTCGCGCTCGACGCTTTATTTTATCGCGTACGCGCGCGCGTACAGAGAGATGAAAATTTTTTACACCGCGCCCAGGACACAGTCCTTTCTGCGCGCAAGTGCACCTACCTACCGACTCGCTTGCCCCTCGCAAACGGTATTTTTTAATATACGACACTGCTCACCTTTCCGCGCTGCTGCGCGGCGTTCCTGTCAATTTCAAGTTTTTTAATTTATTACTGATATACCGAGAATCGTGCTTTGCGAAAGCGCGACGGCGCTGTGTAGCATATTTGTCGACTTGTTGAGACTGAGAAATAAAAAAACAACGAATGAAGGTACGTTGGCGAATAGCTGAGAGCAGGCCATTTAATCACCGATTCCACTCGGTAGCACTGAAAGCTCTCGCGCGACTATAAAACACCCTAACACGCGGCCATTATCCTTACAGCAGTTCGATGTGTGCAGCAGCAGCGAAAAAAAACAACGTCGCGTCGGGGAATTCGCGTTAACTTGAAACGCAATTTCGCTAATTCACGGGAATTCCGAATGACGAAGCCTTTTAGCGGCCGCGTACGAGTTATTTTTACCCTGTTTTTTGCGGAAGCCCCGAGCCAAGGCTATATACCTTCCTCGCCGCCGCCGACACCGCTTTTGAATATGCACAAAGGTAAAATGCGCTTCTGAAAGGTTCAAAATAACGCTATAAAAGATACACCGAGGGCCGCGAGGCTGTCGTAGTGCCAGGATATTTTTGTAATTCGTAATTTATGTAGGCGGGGATAGGAGGTTGGAGCGCGGCCGCGGATTGTAATTATAATTGATGCAAGAGGTGGGGTGAATAAATAATATATGAATTATTTATAGAAACGTATGATATTGCCTCATTTAATAAAAAGTATAACTTCTTTTTTTTTAGAAGAATATAATGTGTACCAAACAGGAAAAATCGTGCAAATCCTCGTAACCCCAATGCACACACGTATATCCGCGAATCGGAAACAGCTTAAACCCTCGAAAACAATCCCGCTCACCCTCTCAATATACATTCCCCCGAAAAATTCCTCCAAAGCCTGCTCAACCACGACACGCGCAGATTCCCCTAAAATTACACACCGCCCATACGCGATGACAGCGCGGCTTTAAAACTCCGTCGTCGTCGAACACGCGCGCCGATAATTCATTTCTCGCGGAGGAGCGTAAAATAAAAGAGTGCGGGCTGCGGGAAAAACTATTTGTCGAGAGCGGGAGATGCGATTTTTAACGGCGCGACGGCAGCAGCAGCAGCAGCAGCACTATATATAGCGCGCGCTACGAGAGCAACAAGTTTATCGACCGTCCTATACTCACACGCGACGACCTCCATTTTCGCGAGAGAAAGGGGGGAGAGATGAGGTGGCGGAGGAGCAGTGCGCCGGGAGATTGTTGGATCCGGCTGTTGGAATTGCGAGGACCGTGCGGCTGGGTATTATATATGGTATAGGAGAAGTGAGGATCGATTTGTTTGACGATGGCTCGGAGCTCTCTGTTGTTTTTAGAAATGATGGAAACTGTTCGCTGAATTATTTGGGTTTGATGGTTAGTATATTTTTTTTAGATTTGAAGATGTAATAATTTTTTTTGGAAAAGAGTTGGGGGATATCGCGGTGTATTTTTAGGCGAAATTTATGTTATTTTAGGAAAAAAAGAGGTACGTTATATTCTCTTTTTTCTTTTTTGGCGACGATAAAGCGATGTTTTTATATTTAGAAATTTTCGATGGAACTAACAAGCATTCTTTATTTGCATTTTCAAAACATTTAGATTGATCGTTATAAAAATAAAAAGTACACGCTATTGTATAATACATCATATGTACCGAGTATAACAATATATAATATCGTGAAATATCAGGTGTGGGTTAATATTTATAGAAATAAGTTGATGCGTCAAATTCCGCGAATATCAATTAGGCTTACATAAATAAGCCAATGACAACAATCATCCGCCAAAATACATATAATATAACTGATATTATGTACGATGACATGATAAACAAACGCGTTCGCGCGCTAGTGAATATAACTTTATAAATGACTTTAATCATCCGTAATGGTCTACTTTGTAGTATAAACTCGGAAAATGTTCTCGTAAAAATTACCGTAAAGTTTGTTATATAAGCCGGGCCGGGCCGCCTGTGCAGCCGGCGCGCGATAAAAATTCTTCCGAGACACGGGGCGCAATAAAAATTACCATAATTAATCGTGAAATTTAACTTGACTATAAATGACAAATTCCTGCCTCCACGAATAATAAACTCTTTCTACACTATTATAAACATTTTTCGGTTTTTATATTATATACAACACGTATAGCAAATAAACCAACTCTTTACGACACAATTCACCGTTCTCCTCTATATTATCCATCTAAAATCTCATGTTTATTACTCGCATTCTACTCGCGGCTGTCGCACTATTTACTCACTCCCCCATCGATAACCGCGCACGAGCAGTACATTTTCCCTCCCTCCTTAGTACCGCAGCATCGTCGTAATTTCGGTGACTTTATGGTCATACCACTCCTTCCTTGTTTCACGCTTTCTTACTCCCCACTCTTACGCCTCGCTACTCTTCGGGTGTATAATTAAAGACAGCGCCAGCGGGGAGAACGAAACTTCGCTGCGTTCGGTGATTCACGCGGCCGCTTATATCGACTTATTTCGCAAAAATCCAAGTATTTTTTTTTCTTTGCTTCATCTCGACAAGCGTGAGATTTCATTTTCCACGGCGCGCTGCACAAACAATCTGCTTTATAGAGAATATCTTTTATTTGAATTTTCACTTTATTCGCGCGCGCGCGCGCATCACAGCCATAGAATCGCGCGACGGTGCGGCGAACGCATTTGAAATATAAAGAGGGGGAAGTCCATTAAAATGTACAATCCTCTCAGAATAATAAGGATTCTCCATTTATTCTCTCTCTCTCGCGCGAGTTCTCGCGACGGGCTTTCTCCTCTGCCTTATAGTCTCTCCCCGTACACAAAGTGCGTTATAGAAAACTTCGCCATTATTTTCGAGACACTTTTCACCGGCATCCGCTCTCGCGGACAATTCAAAAGTAAAAATTCCCATGATGCTAAAAAGGGGGAGATGTGGCCTGCGGCGGGGGTGAATTCAACTGTTTCCATTTTTTGTTTTGGATCGGAGCCGGTACCATCGTTTAAGGAATATAAAAGTGGCGGAGATTGAGAGAAATAAGAGAAGGTTTTTGAGCGAGTTGCTAGGTGAGAAAGAAATTATTATTTAATTAATAGAAATTCCTTTCAGTTCCTAGAAACTACACAGCTGGCGATCGGAACCACCTTTCTTTCGTCCCCCAAAGTACCTTCGACGCCACTATAACCCACACCCCCGTATACACGTCAATAATCCCCGGTCACTTACGACGCACTCGCCACCGCTAAATCAACCCTCCCTTAATAAAGTCACCCCGCCTCTATTGTCGTATCCACATACGTACACACTCTCTCGCACTCGCCCCCGCAATATGTTTTACAAAGGAAATAAAGACGGAAGGAATTCGGGCATTGTGCGTGAACACATCACGCGCGCGCGCGCTTTGTGAGAGTAGAGAGCAAAATCAGCGCGCGGATCCTCTTCCGCAGCCGGGGGAAGGACGTAGTTATGAGTGAAAGGAGCTCGCGCGGCGGGGGGGTATAGAGAGGGAGAGAGTTGAAAATCGATCGAGCCGCCGGCGCCGCACGAGCAGGCTTCCTCCGGGGCCCCGGAGAGCGCGAGACGATGACGGAGCTGTCTCTCGATAAATAGAAACTATAGTGAACAAAGGTGCAGAGCGATCGAGGGGACGGCGGTTTTTGTGTATCACAGCGTATGTAAATAAGGCCTGATTGGAATTAATAAGGGCCGATAGTGGACACGCGGGGGATGATTAATTTTGCGGTTGAATGGGGTTGATGATCGCGACGCGGGGGTTCTTTGAAATTTTTATATGAAAAGGACGGTGGAATCACCGCGCGGCGCGCGTGGACTATGTGGAGAGAAAGTAATCGAAGAGGATTTGAAATTTTTTATATGCTTTTTCGATTTTTTTGTTTAATATCTGCTTTTTTTCGCAGTCATTAAAAAATTCTGCGATTTATAATAGTTTTTTCTTCTTTTTTT